>VZTY01034089.1:473135-572406 GCA_013400935.1 Turnix velox
TTTCTTTATATGATTCTATGATTCTATGTTTCTCTCAAGAATAATACAAACTGAGGAAAGAGCATTTCACTTGAATTTTTTGGATTTACTTTTGAAACAGAAAATAAAAACTGTTATTTCAATAGTTTCTTACAGAGGACTTCATATTATTTTGAAGGCAACTGGGGAGGGGAGGGGAGTTGAGGGGCAATACCACATCTGATATGTTGTAATAACTCTGCAATATCTTTAGCCCAAATCTAGCAACTTGGATTCATATCTTTAATCATATCTCATTGTCATTCTGAAACATAAGAACCAAAAATACAAAGTAACAAGACTGGTTTTGGCATCTTAACCTTTCTGGCATATTCTCTAGGTTTGATTCTTAAAACTATAATTCTGTCTTTCATTTTTGATGCTTTGTTTTGTTGCGGTTCTTTATTTCTAGCTTTTAGTCCTCTATATTTCACTAGCTATCTACTTAAGGCCAACAATAACACAGAAAGCAAAGGCAAAAACTTGAAAAGATCTGATGCTGCTCATATTTCACTAACATCGAAGGAAGAAAACACATAAAATGTGGATACTTAAAGTCTAGAAAAAAATATTTCATTTCATATACTGTGGAGATCATGAAGACAAACCAGTGCTGTACTGTAAAAATGGATTATTAAAAGTTCAGACCTGGTGAGACTCAGTTTTATGACAAATTTCAAAGGAGAAGAGATCTCAAGTCCTGACTTGCCAGCAGGAGGTAGTGAATTATTAATAGCATCTTGTCTCAGTATCATCACAGAGACATTAGTCTTTTAAAAGTATCGTATTTAGCACTCCAAAAGTATAACTTGCCCTTCATGATGTAACAAGCCATGGGGTAGGATGAGAAACAGATGTAAGTGTTGCACACTTTAGTATTACTAGATGCAGCAAAAGTGGGAGCTGTAGCTCTGTTAGGTCCCCCAGTTATTTTGTAGTGTGAAAAGCAAGTGAAGAGTAAACACAACAGAAGGGAGTTTGGCCACATGTAGGCTGTGTAGAAAGATGCCTAGCCACTGTGTGACTAGTAAAAATCCACAAGCACTCCTCACCCTGTCACAGGTGATGGGTGTCCTTGTGATAAGGGCTGGGTCATTGCTTTCTCTTTCCTATTCTGGAATCCCTCAGCTTTTTCCTGAGCAATGGTATCAATTCAACAGAAAAGACACAGACTAACACCAACCAAACAGCCTGGCGTAAGGGACATTTCTGAAAAGTGGGAGATAAGAAAGGCACTGAGAGCAGGTGACTCACTGCCTTATCCATCAGAAAATTCAGAAATCAGAAATTCAGAAATAGCAGAAAGGGAAAGAGAAAGGCAATGGCTAGTCCTCCTGCATTTCCAGTGAATACCATTCATATATGCTAATGAAGAATATCACACAGATAAAAACACATATTGGGATGCAGGTGAAAGATAGCTTTCTCTAATGGTACTGGAACTTGCAGTTGGAAGAGCTTCTAATCATAAAAGCAGAAGCTAAAACTGAGGAGCAAAAGCCAAACCAAAGGAACAGAGCAAATGCCACTGCTGCAGAGCTGAGAACCAGAAGAGCTAGAACGGGGCTGTCAAGGCTGAGAGACAGGTACCTACTGTACAAAATTATTCCTCAGTTTAGACTTTTCTGTCACTATATGCTGACACCCTTTAGCTTGCAACAGAACATAAATTTGCTCATACTAAGGACCACCGAAGACTATGGTAATTATTAGTTATTGAAACAATAGAATTAAAAAATACATTTTGGCTGAAACTTGAAGACGACAAAGTTGTAACAGAAAAGAGGTAAATTCTTAGTAGTGAAGATATTAAAAATATCAAAGTGGTTGATTAAAGAATATAAGAGATACTAGATTAATAAAATTGTGTAAATCAAGATCACATGATTTTTTTTAATTGGATACCTTTTTTTAAGAGGAGGAAGAGGAACCCCATGGATAATGGTATTTTAAAAAGTAAATATATGGTCATGGCAGTATTTTATTTGAATCTATGAACCTCTGAGAAATTAAAAATACATTTTTAATTGTATTTGAACTCAACTGTAATGCCAACATATATGAGTTAAATTTTCCCCAAACTAGTATCAGTCCTACTTGGCTCCCCTTCTCTCACTCAGATATAATGTAACCCAAATTTACTTAATCCATTTCTGACATAGAGCAGTGCTTAAGCACAAAGGTAAGAAGAAAACTGGAGTTATTTCTTTTTCAGATGAGGGCAGCTCTTCTTACGAACAGTTAATACATTCCATACGTAGCCACTGCTTGAGGCAGAAGGTGCAGACATTGATCAGTAGCTTGCAGAGGAGACATACAATGCTACTTCAGTGGAAAATAGTTTTATTATCTGAATAACAGCTTCAGAAATATAACTGTTACAACCAGAAAAAAAAAGAAAAACTGTTGAAGTAAAATGAATAATTTGTTTTGAATGTGTGTCTATGTAAACACACAGGTATATATAATTACGTATAGATATAGATACCGATTTTGCCGTGGGCCTTTGAATTAAGCAAGATGGAATGCAAGGAAAATAAATTTTGAAATAAATGGCCTTCCTCTGATTTCTGTTCTGTAACTGAAAACTAACTACGGCCTGAGGGACAATGATACTCGAGGTTGAGTCTGGTTGAAACAGAGAAGGAGAAGGATTTTTTGCGTTACTATTACAATACACTTATGGGTATAATAAATGTTCCTGGCATAATGAAAATAACATCAGAACAAAATTTTAATTAAAATTGAAAGTGAAAACACCATTGGCTATGTTATCTTTATAAAGCAGTTCTGAAATAGACATTTTTCCACATACAAAACATTCTGGGCATTGCAAAACAATGTTTTGTTATTGCAATTCACTTTGCTTAGAGAAACAGAATCTGGGGTTTAGCCAGGCAAGTTTTTTTCTGAGGGAGTGAATGAAAATTATTGTAAAACTGTCTCTTCCAGTATAGTTTTATTTATACTTTGTTATGTTTTGTCAAATATGAAGGTTTTATAGCCAAAGTACTTCCACGATTCCAAAAAGAAGTAAGCTTGTTTCAAGGTTTCAGCTAGTCTGTTCTCATATACTTGCTCTCCCTTGGACTACAAAAGACAAACCTGAACTATATAACAAACTGGACTATAATTCTGAGCACATTCAGAAATTCAGTACATGCAGCTTCATAACAGTGTCAGTCACAGCTGAAAAATAACTCTGAAAATTGGATGAAAGTATATAATCCATTTTTACAGTGCTGTTTTTTAAGATGAAGGATTTTCTTTTATTTTTTATTTTAGTTCACAGACCTCCTTTTCTAAACCAACGGTACTAGGTGCTTGCAAGGCACTAGTAAAAAATGTTCACCTTGTGCTTAATCTAACTTGATTTTCACCAATGCAAAGAAGGTATTTCTATGTCTTAGCAGCATTGGTATACAATTTGAAATGAAGCGCGATATAAATATACATTAAATTCTGGAACAATTTTCAATTTTAACTTATCTGAAAATTTAGCCTTATCTGATTTGTGATACTTTCACTTCTTCTTCTCAAGACTAGTAATATGTAAGAAAATGTCATACCAGATAGAAGGATAAGCTAAGGATTGATGCAGGCATTTCTCCAGGGGTAGAGAATCCAAATTAACTAGGAGACTGTTAAAATGCATCTGGACCCTGTCTCCCACTCTTCCCCTCCCTGTTACCAAAACAAAGTCAGTTTAACTGAAAGGCCATATTGGGAGGTGGAAACATGAGCTTCCAAATGTGTTATATTTTTAAAAATTAATGATTTGTATCTCCCTATGGAAATGAGATATTGCTAGATTGTGACAAGCAGTTCTTCAAGAGCTAAATCCTGGAAGGACTCCAGACTGAGGTCATTCACTTCTTGCAAATAACAGCCTGCAAAGCTGGGAGGTATTTCACAGTCTGTGCTACTGAAAAATGTTATCTATCTAGGCAATTTTCTCTTATTTGACTTTCTGACCTCATTCCTTTTTTTCTCCTGAAAATTGTCACATACACATATGCAGATATACTTCCTTCCAGTGGCTTTTTCCAGAAAAAACCCCTCTAAGATTAATTTTTCTGTAGATCTACATTAGAAGGCAAACAATTTTTTGTCAGCTATTAATTATTAAAAGAAGAAAAAATAGTTTAGGAAGCTACTATTTCTGATGCTTCTACTTCATCCTTTCAGAATACTTTCTAAATACCTTCACTCCAAGCATTAGAAAACAAAAAAAGATGTAAATTTTAGCCATTGTCCAAGGGATTTGAAGAACTCTGCAAACACTTGGTCTGAAGATCATAAAAGCAAGGATAAACAACTGTACCAAGAAATGAATGGGAAATATTACACATAAAACAGAACAGATGCCATTATCTTTTAGTCCTGATGAACCAGCTAAAAGCAACACCAGGTTATTTATTCATGATAGTATAATATATCCCAGTTACAAACAAAACTAAACTCTGAAGCACTGACAAGTTTCAGAGCTATGGCTCAGCATGACCTAATGCTCTATATCAGCTGCTTCTTCAGAAAGGCTCTTAAGGGCTATGGAGGAGGCCCCAATGGCTGATCTTCTCTAGTTGGTGTAGCAGTGGCACTGATGCCACTATACCAGCTTACTCCCATGACACTCCTTTTGCTCTCAGTCTGTGCCTTGCATAAATCATAAAGTTCAGAGGGCAGAAGTGACAGGGATACAGCACCACTTAAAAGCAACAGGGGCATGCTTTCAAAGGAAATGCAAAATAGCTGGGCTGCTTCACTAGAGGAATAGAGGATGACAGTTGTTGCTGTACAGGTATCTGGAGTTACACATCTGCCATTTTGATTTGGATAAGGCTGAGAGAGATCACTGAAAAAGTGCAACACAGTGTAGGGTGTTATTAAGACTACAGTAACAGAGAAAATATGCAATCAGATTTTTTTTTCTTTTTTTAAAATAGATTCCTGTCAGAGAAATAGCTGCTATGATTTCAGCTTTTCTTAGGCTGTATTCTAGATATAGCTGACTGTGTAAATGTGGTTGTTTTAATTTCTTCACACCATAACAAAAAACCTCAATTCAAACATAGTTCTGAAAAACTGCAAAGACCTTAATCAGTTTGTAAAATTTTAGCTTCTTTTCAAAATTCAGTTTCTCACTGATGCAGATGTGCAGGCATTAAGAAGTAACAAATAATTATAACTGATTTAGCATGTGTGCCAGGGCAGTTCTCTTGAGGCTTGATGGTTTATTATTTTCTAATGTCACTGTAGATCAAACTGTCTTCCACAGCAAGGGAGCCATTGCATATGGAAATCAGATGATATGAGTTACTCTCTTGGTGGACTGTTCCCATCCACAAACAACTAGAGTCACATAGGAGATACATTAAGGAAGATTTCTGTACATGCACACAATTGCACAGAATTTCTGGATGAGGGCACGCTTACTGAATTATCTTCAAATTTAAGCTTTATCCATACATTAACAATCACTCAACCCCTAAATAGTCACAAAGGATGATTCTTCTCATTACTCATACTGAACATAATATAAAACAAAATCAGCAACTGACACAACAGCATTGACCCAAGACCTTAATGTAAGGCACCCAGATCCCACTACATCACTGCAGTCTGGATATACATTCCCTCCCTGCAAAAGGGAACAGTAGCTCCTGGCCAGCTGCACCCACACTGCTCCTTCCTACACACCTGCTCAGCAGCATCTGTACCATATACACCAGCTCATCTATTTGAGAAAGGCAAAAGCTTCAGGGTGAGCACAAGCACATGAAAACAAGCATACGAAGGATGGGAAAACAGGAATGAGAGTGAACTGTAAGATAGGAGCATGAGTGGGATGGGGAATTATAGGAGAAGAAGCAATATTCAAGAGAGCAGCTGACTGATATTTGAGCTGTGCGCTTCAGAAAGGCAGTCAATCCTCAATTACCTAAGGATGATTTAACCTCAATTCTAAATTAAATACAACATGGGGCAGAGGCATCACAACTTATTCAGTAAGAGCTAGCTTAGGTCAGGTAGACTTAACTAATGCACACAGAGCTCTGTGTGAACAGCCTTGTGTAATTTCTGGGGCAGCTCAGCAGTATGGCTCCTTTCAGAAACAGCCTGAGTTAATGAGACCTGATGAGTCTCAACTGACTAAATGCAGAACCACTTACCTGTTCCTGCATCTGCTCCCCAGCTTCATCTCATTTAAAACAGCTGCAATGAGCCTATCTGTAATCAAGGCATCTCCACAATATTACAGCACTACAAGCATCTGTGTATGTACATGTACACACAGGAGAGAAGGAGGTAAAAGTCTTCATTGTTGTCTATTACATATAATTTTTTTTTTAAAGGTGCAGCAATTGTGGATCAACTTCATCGAGCAGTCTGAGGACACCTGTACTGTTTGTAACTTAATTTTGCAAGTATTTCCTATTACCATTGAAGGATATTTTCAAATGTTTGTTTGCTGATTCAGCCTCCAAATCACTTAGTGAGACTATTGCTTATAGCTTGTTGCCACCAATCCTTCTAGCTACCCGATTTTTTTTTGTTACTGTAGCTCAGTGCATCTTCCACAAAGAGAAAAAGTAATATATATCTGAAATTTATGTATGTATACACCCATGCTCACTCACATACATACACACACTCACAGAGGTAATATGTAACACCAAAAAAAATTCAGATAAAGCATATGACCCATCACAGAGACCCTAAATAGCTTCTGCACTATCATCCATTGTGTTTGTTATTCCCCTCTCGGCAATGAGAGTTTCATATCTGATATTCTTTTCTGTTATATTATTCAAGATGGTGAGCACTTCTGCAGATGCCTTAAAGTTTGTAATCTTATATTGTCACAACATTTTTCCCAAATAGAATAAAACCGTCACTGAAACTTTCAAAGTGAGAGCCTGGAAAAAGATTGCTCTAGCTCTAATCCTTAAACTAACAGCTTCCAGGCAAGTCTCCATGAGAAACAAAATAAACAAAGCAAGCTAATTTTTTTATTGGTATGACACCGTGCTTATCTAACTGAATATGAATTGTTATGTGACAGCTCATGAATTTCAGCCACAATACTTGTGAACTTGGTTCAAGTGATCTCATAGGCTACAGTAGTTATATTTGAGAACCTGCAATGGATCCATATAATACACTTTCAAACGTGGGACAGGAGGATTATTCTAACCTCAGTTCTAGAACAACTGACTAAGCAATCAGTAAGCAGAGGAAAAAAAATATTAAGTATCAGCATACAATTTATCAAGAGAAATGACAACCAGTTAACTAATTTCTTTCAACTGGAGCTGTAAGACTTGCCAATAGCACACAACAGGTAGAAGTAATGTCTGTTTCCTTTAGCAAGGTTTCTGATACTGCTTATGTGAGATTACCCCAAACAAGTCATGAACTTTTGATTTAAATGGAAGTTTAACTGATGGGAAAATGTAACTTGAAGGTACTACATGGGAAAGCAATATCAAGTGATGGTGCATGCAGATTTGTCCTATGTCTAATACTTATTTTCATTGTTTGTTTCTTATGGACAGATCAGAAGGTAGATTCATTCCTAATGATGCAAAATTGTACCAGCAGCAAGCAATTGAGAAGGGGAACAGAATTCAAAGCAGTCCCAAAAAACCTGAGAATTCATTTTAATAAGTGCAAAGCACTAACAAAACTAGCTGAGTAAACTGGAAGAATGTAGGAATGGGTTGCCAATGACAGGAATGATGGTCAGAAGTGTGGAAACAAAGATAGAAATTTTAAAAAGCAGGATTCATTTAGTGTAGAGACAATTCAACTGAAGTATCAATCCTCTAATGTATAAGGTCACTGCTGAGAGTTAACTGGTCTCAGTTTCCATTGTGGTAGTATAGTTAGCTTAAATTGCAGCTGGAGACATCTTTTGAAATGTAAAGACTGCAAAAGCAGTGGGGAAAAAAAATCTCTAAAACTAAAAGCAAAAAAAATTTACCTAAAGACCAGGTTGGTCAGAAAAAGTTTAAGTCCAGTTGATCCTGCTTGAGGCAAAAATCTGGACTGCACAGCCTTTTCAAAATCTCCTTCAACTCTCATTTATTATACCTATAATTCGTGATGGAAAAATAAAACTACAAAAAGCAGAATAGAGAATAAAGGAGAGCCCTATGTGAATTTACAGTATCATTTGCACTGAACTTTAAACACTGATTTGCATGAAAACACGATCATGTGCATTCCCTATAGCTAATATGTTTTCAGCTTAAATTTTGATTACTTGATAACAATGGTGAATTAAAAAAAAAAGAAAGGAGAAAACACCTGAAGACTGACTGACAAGAATAAGAATGTCACTAAATTATTTTGTCTCCCGAGTCCTCTTACTGCTATTGAAATCAGCCACTTTGTCATTATAGTTTCTCATAGTATGATATTTTTAATGGAACAATGCAAAATGGCAGTACAGCACTTTCATTTCTGTATTTTAAATTCTACTGAAAACTGTTAGCCTAATTTTTTGGAGTTAAAATATAATTAGCTTGTTTTTAACTGATGCATAAGGTTTCTTAGAAGTTTGGTGGCAGAATGAGACTTAGGTATGCACAGTAATATATGGATAAAAATCACACATGAAAGAAAGGCTCTGTGGGCGTTGGGAGATTATCATATATCAAAAACTGAATAAATTTTGTAATCTCAATAATTAACCTAGAAATTATATTCCAGGTCTGAAGAACAGGATTAGCCTATAAAGAGGAAGATCAGGGAGGCTGTGATGCAAGGCTTGAATTCATGTAATCCCAAAATTCGTCTCTTAGATCCTAGAAACCGCTAGTCTAAATGACTTCCCCATATAGCTAACACTGGGAAAACTAATCTGAAGAGCAAAATTAACTACATGCCATTTAGTTGGAAAGGGTTACCACAGTTTTTGTTAAAGGGAGTCCTATGCTTCTTTGAAATCCACATTCCAAGAAGGATGACTGAGTTTAGGTATAACATATACACAAAGAAACCTATAAATTAGGTGTAGCCAGACCAAATTTTAGCCCCACTTATAAAATCAGTTACTCTTCCATTTGTTGTAGGTCAACAACATTGCAGCATTGGTAAAATACCAATGCTGCAATTTAAAACACTGAGAGATCTATGGCATATACAGTTATGTGAGATCAAAAATGTTTGTTAAAAGGAATGTTGTCCTCATCCCAATTCATGCCAAATCCTATGCAAGATATTTCAGTTTTCTAAATTATAGGGAAATCTGTAATGTTATAAATAGACCCTCTTTTAGCAGTCAACAGGAAAAGAGTTTGATTTGTTACTATGTTGGCATAATTTATTATTTATGTTACCAATATATAATATCTTCTCTAACTGCTGCTAAGAAGAGTCTCCAAACACTTGACTTTTTATCTAAATCAAGGAAGAAAAACCAATTAGTAAACATGATACATATTAAAATGCTTTCCATGCCTGCATCACATTCCAATTATTTGGTTATCAAAATTTTCCACTGAAATGAGAATGTCTAAAAAAATCAAAAAGGTTGAGGCAAGACAAATGGTTCATCTGAAAATCTAACTGCATCTCCCTCTAGGGAATAAAAGGGTATAAATTCCCTGTGCCTGAACAGATTGCTCCTAACTGGAGCAAGGGGGAAACAGAGACCATGTCCTAACTCCTTGAATGATGCTGCAGCTGCAGCCCTTTTCAGGCAGCAGAATACAAATCTGCTCCTCACTCAAGCAGTACAGCTTGGGAGATTAAGAACAGAGATCAAAGCAACCGAATCTAATGATAGCACACAAGAAAAAACTTCAAGAATGGCAAGATTTTACTAGCATGTTCCAAACTAGTAATAAGCTTGTAACAATTATGGAAAGGCTGAAAAAACAGGTAAGTCTTTTCACCCAACTTTTACACTGACTGCTTTAAAATCCTCCTTCTCATATTTAGTTTCCCTAAATATTCAGTACTACATTCTTAGTGACGTTTTTTTAGAAACAAAATAAGACTTTCTTAACCCACTCAAATAAAAAGCTCTGTACTGAAAAAGATACACACGTCCTTTTACTACCTGACTTGCTATTCCTGTTCATCACTCCTGAACTGGGCCACAAAGCTACTATCACCAAATTACAGTACACAAAGTGTGAGGAATAATAACTGAGATTATTTGGATGAGACAAAATCCACAGTCTACATCGAGAGATTTATGAAACAAAGCTGTAAGGAAAGTCACACATCTTCTCCTTGGCTGCCACTTATCTATTTCCTATGGTCCATTACCTCTGCACAAGCCCAGGAGGTGTTTGCATGTAATAGCATTTCATTCGTGATTGAATTTACACTGAGCGTTTCCCATATAAAATGCAAAATCATGTGCATGCATAATATTGTTAAAAAAAAATTGCAAACCCTATCCAATACTTTGGGAAACACACATTACAAGCAAATTTTTGAAAAGACATTTTTCATTTCCACAAATGCAAAGACTTAAGTTCAAGAAATCTTTTTGCAGAAGTTATATCAGAAAGGGACATAATTATCATGCATTGTGCACGTCTGTTGTCATTTTGAAACTGTGCTCTAAAGTAGTCTTTGCAAGTAGATTAATGCCAAAACAGATAACAGTCTGCTCTTTGATGGCCAAATGGTTAAATGCATTGGAAAGCCGAGATAACATGTCTAACATTTCAGCAACAAGAAACATGCAATCATTTTCGTTACGATCTGCCCCAATTTTGTGCCTAAGAATAAGAATTACAAATGATTTTGTCATTGCTCAGTGAGATATGCCAGGAATTTGTTTTGCAGCTGAAATACAATCAAAACAAGTAAAGTGTGTTGTCACCGTTGTTTTTTAGTTTCTTTTCAATTGAGTCTATGGTGTCTGAAAACTCACACTGCAAATCTCCACAGCATAGGGCTGACCAAAACTGACATGGATCAAAAAGAAATGAGAATACTGCAGAAAGGATAAAAAACATAGTGAAAATCTCTTCACGGGGATGACAAAATTAAACATAGAATTTGTTAGATGTTATAATCCTACTTTTTCAGAGAAAGTGAGTATACAAAGCAGCACATACGTTTTGAATTTAATACATTCTATTTCCTTATTGTACACCATCTGTAGAAGTAAACCAAAATTATCCTTGAAAGTAACTTTCCACTTTGATGTGGTCACTTGGCTTTGCCCACAAGGTTTTTCTCTACAAAAAGTTCTTATCAAATGTAGTAGAATCATAGAATTGGAAGGAACCATCAACGATCATCTAGTCCAAAATTGAAAGAAACTACTTGGAGAAAATGCTGTGTGGTTTTCCCCATCTTTTACTATCTCAGCTTACTTTACTTCAGTGCTAAACATAAAATAAGAACTAGTTCCTAACATTTAACCTTTATGTTGCTTAGCAGTTATTTCTGAATTATTCAATAAATATATTCCATATGACATTTCATTTTTATTTTTCACTCTCCAATCATCATACTAGCAGACAGAAAGCAGGCTGCTGCCCAGCAACAGTCTGCCATGGACAACTCTTCCAGAAACTGGAATCTTGTATGTTGTGTCACCTTCCTCACAGTGCATCCCCCACAGGGAAAATTCAAATAAGTTTGGAAAAGAAAGGGATAAAATAAAGAAATGGATTGAAATTAATTCAGAATGTCCTGAAGGAGAAGAATCAGTAGCAAAATAATAAAAGGAAAAAAAAAATCATAATTTTCTGTTGAGCATTGTGAAAATGTGCTTGTTTTCACATTATTTTTAACAGTCTATTACAAGTCTTTTGATGTTCAGAGAACTGAAAATGAGTCCCGCTGTTCATTCTTTCTCTTTCTGAGATAATACTAAAAAAATAATCTGCTACTTATACATTTTTTGTGCTGGAAATGATAATTACAGTGAAAAAGTTTCATTATGGAGTGGCAGCAGAAGGAGAAAAAGTTGAACATGATAACCTAAATGGCCATTTATCCATCATTCAAATTGTGCTGAAGAAATTTATCCTATATATTCTACCAACCCTACAGCAATCATATAGCCCATGTCCATGTACTTCAGAAAGAGGCATACTGTGAAACTTGAATTCAAGAGAACGTATTTCCTGTGAATCTTACTGTGAAAAAACACTAATTTTCTCCTAAGAAAAAAATACATGCTTTGCATTCTACACTAGGAGGTCTCCAAAGGCTGTCCTGTTATTTTAATTAAGATTTGTGATTTTAAGACTGTCTAATGAAGGAATTTCAAAGGAACTGGATAATGAGAACCCAAGGAAATTAAAAGTCAGGTGCACAATTTCCTTAAGATTCCAAAGACAATACCACTTTAAGAATAAATCATCTTGATTACTAGAGACACAAAAATTTATAGAAAAATACTAATAATTAAAACAGACAAATTCTCAGCTTGACATGAAACACTGGAAAATAGCTTAATAAGAAATGGAAATTAATATACAAAATGAAACAACATGACTGAGGAGAGTGATGCTTGCCCTAGAACCTCCTGTAGATATTTGCCCTAGAACCTTCTGTAGTATAGCAGGAATAGAGAGAAAGAGGGAAAGAAAACTTACTTACGTCTGCAGAAATTAATCAAGGTAAACAGAAAAGCTCTTCTGACTTACACATCTTCCTCCTTCACTGAATTTTTGCTCTTCATCAATAAAGACATTTATACAACTATGTCTTAATGAAGACACACTAATGGTCTTGCAAACTTCTCCAATTCAATAATTACAGTGTTCTACCCTTTCCTCCCCACCTACGTTTCATCCATCTTTCCTGTTTTTTCTTAACCATAGCCCTAAGACCTATGAGACAATTGCACGTACATTTTCCCAAACTCAGAACAATGACTAACACCACTTATAAAGATCCACTCTATGAATACCTTGATCAGTATTATAATTTAAATACACAAAACCTTGCTAATTCTTTTCTTGTAAACTCTTCCATTTCTAATATGAAATAGCTGTTGTGGATTATCATTGCAGGTATGTTTAGCTCTGGAACAAGCTATCTAGTTTAGGTAAGCAGAATTGCTAGTTTTGATTTCTTCACATAAGGCCCAATATGGTATGATAGGCCTTACTTTCATTGCTCAGAAGGGCCAGTTAGATGTATTTATCCTCATTTCAGTTTCCACGGCCTCCAAAGCACTTTTGCCTGAACTTGCACCAATCTGCATGAGAGATTCTCATTAGTAAATTAGTCTAAATGTACTAATTTTATTTCTTCTAAATTAGTCAGGGAATATTTACAAAATACAAACAGCTGAGCACTTGATTTTATTAACTGACTCATAGCACTATGATGCTGATCTCTCAGTTATCATCTGACAGTAGATATCATTTGATTCCTGACCACCTATACATTTCCTATCATGTGCTTTATTAACAGGTTGGGGATTAGAAGGGGGACAAGCCTGACCCAAAACCACACTACCAGAAAATGAGACAACAATTTTTACAAGTTCTGATGAACTGATATTTCTGTACAAAACACGACCATTTTGTCTAAGCTGAATGTCAGTATAGGAATGTGCCAAATATACCAGTTATAATCACTGAAACATCATGCCATATGGGCCACATGTGAAGAAGTACAAGGATTTATAACAGTTAAAAATGCTATCAGTGCCGATAATAATGCACATGATTAATTTAAGACACAGAGTGATAACATATCACAGAGGAAAACAGCACTATTCATATGGTCAAATACATGTCAAAAGGTTGACTTTTACCCTGAGATCTAGTCCCATACCATGCCACCTTCAAAACTGTTTGAATAAATAATTTTGTGACACAACTCAGTAAGACATCTCTGATGTCACCTTTGTTGCCCACAAATAGAGGAATGCTTGAATTTACCTTCTTTATAACTTCTTTTACTTTCCTTGCATCTTGGTCAAAAAAATGTAACAAAGAATGTGAAACAAAATAAGGCCTGTCACCTCAGAATTGTTTTTTCAAAAATATTAGATACAACTTCTATTCTGATTTAAAATACTTTATCTTTTTTTTCTTTTCTTCCAGAGAAACAAAGAGAAGTCAAGTTACTACATCAAAAAGGAGCTACTTTGAACACGAAAACACAGATTTTCATTTTGCTACTACTGATATTAGAACATCATTTTCCTGTGGTTTACTTTGTTTGTTTTTTTTTTTTTTTAATACAAAAATCAAATTGAAATAAACCACACAGCTATGGTATTCAGGAGGGACTAGTATTCAGGGGTGACAGAGATAAGTGGATGACAGTGAGAAAACAGGCAGCTCCCCCTGGTCCCAATGGAGTAACATTGCTGCTTGTGCTCTCACTATCCAGGGGCTTATTTGTGCTAATGAATGGTGGGAATTGGGTCTTGTACATTACAGGAAACCTGCTTGGTTTGCAGGCTTATGTCAGGAATGCGGCTGGGAGCAATCACAAAGTCACTGCAGTCCCCATGGGACCTGCTGGCTCTGTAACAGAGAGATTTTCCAGTAGAAAACCACCCCCCTAGAAGGGTGAGGGGGATGAGTCAGATTAAGTGTTGCTATGTTTCTATACTTGAGCTTGTCACCCAGCATAAAAAGAGAGAAACAAGTCATTTCAGGATGCAATTCACTGCACTTATTGCAGATATCCACTTCAAAATGAAGCACACCCAAACACAGATTTTCCAGTTTTTTCCTACTGACTCAAGAAATAAGTTACATGAGTCTTGGTCAGGCTTCTAATCAAGTTAGACGCTTGAATTTTAGGCAAGTATGACCCTCTCAACAATATATCAAGGCATATATAGTTAAAGCTACAAAAGCCTCAAATATGATATCGGTGTTTTTAACTCATTATGCTTGTAAAGAAAATTAAAATCACCTCTAGAAAGTAGTTGTAATTATTTAAATGTTTTGATTGTTTCATTTTGATGTGTTAAGATTTTTTTCTTATTCCTTATTTTCTTTTCCTTAAGCATTTTGCACATTCCTGTTATCAATGAAGACAGATATGTGAGATGCTGAAAAATTGCAACTCCCAGTTATTTCGTTTTTCAGCATCTCTGCAGTGTTTCCAAGATTACCAACTGCCCAGATGAAAAAGTATTTATTATTGGTTCGAGTTTTGTTACCATCAATGAGCTTAGAATTTGTAGTTATTAGCAAATTAACACAGCACATTTGGGATAGTTATACTATGCTCTTTTAAGCACACAAAAACAAAGATGAAACATTATAGACTTTTCTTGATCAGATTAGCTTATGTTCTTTCACTCTGAATAGTCTTCCTACCTTTCATGAACTATTTCTGATTAAAGGTTTTACAATAATACATAAAGAAAAAGATGGGTTAAACTCTACTTCTGTAAGCACCATGTAACTACAGCAACTGAGTTATTTGCATATTAGTGGCTAGCAGAAAAATTTTTCTTTAGCAAATACAGAGTTGAAAAATTTGAACTAAATGAACCCCAGTGTGAATTCTATGTTTAACAACTCAGCTGGAGGATCTAACAAGTTCAGAAGCATGAAAAAGAAAGTTGTGAGCTGGCTGAGGTGACTAAACCTCTAGATATGAAAATCAACTTTTGGCTCCACAAAATCCTTCATACAAGCAGAAAGCACATGAGTACCATGGTAATAGGTTAAATTGATCTTTCAGCTCAGTAAGAGCAATGGTCCACAAAAGCAGTAAAATAGAGTTCTGAGAACTGATGTGTTACATTGCTTATTGTATCAGCTAGCAACAGAGACAGATGAGAAGTTTGAGTAATGTCAAATGGTTCACGTTTACTACAAAACCAGTTTTCTTTCAATTAAGTCCTACTTCAGTACCTGATTGCGTGAAGAACTGAATTCTCTGTTTTGATTCAGAAAAATATTTCCTCAAGGAAAATGAACAGTCCTATTGTTTTCAATTTGACTACTTTCATATTTCAAGCTCAATGTGTAACCAGCCATTTGCTAGGATTTCCACACAGTGTATGGTAGGCTGGAAAGTTAATATTCCTTTTACACTGTAAATTTGTTGTCAGCTAACATGAATGTTTGAGATTTTAGATTTGTAGTAATTGTTTTTGTATCAAACAAAACAAAAAAATAAACATGCAGCTCCCTCACACCACCCTCCCTGACTAGTGAATGGAAAAATTAAACTAGAAACACTAGAATCTGATGTTCCTTCAGTACATTGTTCATCATTAACATCATAACATCATTAACAAAGGACACCTGCTGTTAGAGGCGTTATGCAAAATCAGACATTTTTTCCTCATCTTCTGCATGCAAAATTAATTTTAGGAGAATTGAAATAATATATCTGAAGAAGAGATGGCCAGGGGGACTCTAGGCAGCAGAAAACAAACTGCCCATGTTCCACAACAGAGAAGGTGGGGCAAACATGTGAACATCAGGAGCTTTGAGAGCACAGTGTCCCTCTCACCCATCTTCCATATCGGCTTCCAAAGACATGCAATTCTCTCTCTCATTATTCCTCTCCCTCTACAGAACCACAGGAACTTACTGCTTATTCATCCTCAATCTAGTGCTTGCCTAGTGGTGGGTCACATGAAGAAATAAATGCATAATGATTAGGGAACGGAGAAAAAAAATCTCAAGACCTCTCTCTGTGCCCTTGAAAACAAATATGCTTTTGTGGTGCCTCTTAGAGTGTTTTTATAAAACTTACCTTTCACTTTTAAACAGCTCTACATAATATAAAGTTGAAATATCTTGCAGGAGCTTCAGTCAGTTAGATGTCTGCCTCCTGCTGACATTTGAGTCAACTACTTATTTGAGAAGTTTTGATTACTTCAAGAGTGTTATTGCACAGTAACTCCACATAAATCAATACAGAACTCTCCACAAGAGCTTCTCTAAGTGCAAAAAATTATTATAGTATTCTACTGGGAAAAGATGAAAAAGAATTCCACAAATTTGGCTTTCAGCTATAGAGCTAAGTCACTAGAAACTAGTTGTTTGACACAGCTTTAAAAAGATACTGACATTTTTTTAAACAATCTCTTCATGAAAAAGGATGATAATGACACTGCTGGTTGCTCTGCCTCAAGAGGGAATTGTCCACCTGCAAGCAAATCCCTGTATCTTTATTATTATTGAGCATTGTTTATAGAAATATCAGCGTACCCTTAGCAATAGGGCACATTTCAAGATGGTAGCTTTTTTAGTTAAAATTCTGTGATCATTTTCTTTTCCACATAAAAGAACAGTGTTTCAAGATCAGCTTCATTAGGAAGCTCTGCTGGGATTGGATGTTTTAATTTTCTAACAGAGGAAAAATTATTTCTCTAAGAAGACCTCCATCTCCTCACACATAAAAAAAGCTAATATAGAATTGTTCCCTCTAGTTTTAATTTACATTTTATGATTATAACTAGATTAGAATTTCATACATTGCATCATTATTTAGAAACAAGCTGCTTTTATATTTCCTACAATTTCCAAATAAAAAACAAAGCCACTTTTAGCTTTAATTTTTACTTCCATTCACAATGCAAATTGATACAGATACAAAAATACAGCTCCCTGAAACTTGTGTGGCTTTACTAACAGATGTTTACTGCTATTCAGAACTAAAGAATTTGTTGAAACTTTCCCAGAACTCCTCTAAAAGCAAATTATACCTGATGTAGGAGTGATGTAAAGATGGCATAAAGTCATGTTGCCTTCCTTTAAAATACATTCCATTGACAAGGTATCGGACACAGAATCTTGATGTTTGAGAATAGCATTCACATATAATCACAATATCATTTAAGTTGGGAGGATCCATTGGAGATCACCTTGACAAACCTTTTGCTCAAATGGGGCAAAATTCAGTCATATCAGATCACATGAGGGTCTCTTCAACTGTGTTGAAATTATCCAGGGACTGAGATTCCACAAAGGGTCTGAACAGCCTTTTCTAATCTTCCATTATGCTCATTGTGAACACTTTCTGATATCTCATCAGAATTCCCTTAGCTGCAGTATGTGTCTGCTGCCTCTAATCCTTTTGCTGTGCAACTTCAAGAATAGTCTTACTCTGTCTTCTGTCCATTCTCCTATCACACATGTAAGCCGCAATAATGATCCTCAGGAGCTCTCTGCCTGGTTTAGCAAGCCCAGCTCTAAGCCTCTACTCACATATCAAACGTTCCAGCCCCTGATTACCTTGGTGATCCTGCTCTAGAATCCCTCCATGCTTTTCTTGCACACTGGAAAGCCCAAAACTAGACACAGAACTCCACATGTGGTCTCAGAGATGTTGATTAAAGGGGAATAATCACTTCCCTCAACATGCTGCCTAAGGTCTTATTAAATGCAGCCCAGCATACAGTTAGATGTTTTTGCTGCTTGGGCACACACAGAACTCACAAAGGTTGAAGCAATCTTTACACTTTCTAGTACATCAGGGCTGCCCATGGTCTACACTGTAAATTTAAGCAGACTTTTCTGGTATGTTTGTAGAGGGCCTAATGCACCAGGTCTCTGAGTTGCACATGCTGGTGGAACGCAAGCATGCAAAATGAAAAGATGGTTTAGAGATAAAACATTAGGTCCAGCTGACTGAATAGGTAATTTATGCTTATATATGAGATAGGTTAGACTTAGACAGAAAAATACATTTGGTTCCTACGTATTTGTCCTTTTCCTGTTAAACCTAAAAGGATGTCGGTTGCACTAACAATGATAATTTGTCTTTTCCTGGAAGTTTATTTGGTAGGAACTGGAAAAAAACAATTAAATTATATCACAATGGACAAATTATAAAAAATAAGGATGTTGTCTTTAGATACAACCATAGCATTAACTATCTTTTTTTGAATGATGATTTTAAAACCTTCCTAAAAACTACTTGAAAAATGATGAAAGTATTTTTGTTACTTCAATGACTTTAGAATTAGTTCCTTAGAGGTAAAATTTTTTGCCTCTTAAGTCATTAGCATCATAGAGAAATAAGAAAATGGTTGATAATCCTTCTCCAAAAGACAGCATTTAGACAGCTTTTTTATTGTTCCAGAAACTAATACACTCTCTAACATAATATAATGAGCTGGCCAAGCTATATTAAAATATCAGCTGTCTTCATATGTAATAAGGCATTACAGAAGGAGTCTCCTGACACATATTCTATATCCCCTGAGATCTAATTTTCAGATTATTAGAATTTTTTTTTCCTTTTTTCTTCTTCTCTCCCTTTAAAGGCTTAGATTTCCAGGCCCCTAGGGCATTCTGCTCCATTTTTTGCCCTTTAAGAATAAGCTTGAAAGCTCACAAACTTTGTTTTATTTCCCTTTATTCTATAAAAAACCTAAAACCTTCCAGTATGCAAACCTTGTAGTTCTAACTTTTTCTAATTTATTTAGAAATATGTTCATTTATTAGATTTTTTCCCCTTCACTTCAAAAATTGAAACCAGCCTTCTAGTACTTCTTTAAAATTAGTTCTAATTTGTGGCAATCTAACAACATGACACAGTTTAACAATTCTGATAGATATGCTAAATAGAACAACAGCAACGCTCTGAAATACATATATAAAATAAAAAGTAGTCTCCTGAATGAATACACCCTATGGTAAAATTCATAGAGGTAAAGGAGGTTTTGCCCATCATTTATGCAACACAGCCATGTCTATCTTTCTGCTGTGAGACAAGTTGCACTATAATGCAAATGAACTCTCCCTCCAACATGCTGCAGAATCAGTTTCAGCTCCAGCACTGCTTTGGGAGCTAGTTGATCCTGGTCCAACAGTGCCCCAGGGAACGTCTGCAGCTGTGCATTCGTATGGAAACAGAGATCCTAGAGAATCTGAGGCTTTGAAAACAACCCTCAAAGCAGCACGACAGCAGAGAGATAGGGATGGGGCAAATATGCTACTGAAGATTGATTCTGAAAGTGTGAGTTTCAGCTCCCAACATACGTTGGATTCTAAACTAGCAAACTCCACCCTTCAAACACATCAGAAAAGGAAAATGGAAAAAAATCAGCTCCAATGCAAAATGTATGAATTAATTTGGTACTAGCAGTGGTTTCTGTATGAACATGATATAGATTTGAATAAACTATGTTTTATATCCACAAAATTTTCTGTTTGGACAGAAAACTTTCCATTCTTTTAATCTATCAGAATATTAGTTGTAAGGATGCATCTGAAAATCCATGTACAATTATAAAGCTGTATACTACTTTCGATGGTATGTAACCATGGGAAAGGATAGGTAAAAAAATCCTCAAATCAGTTAAACTCCACTCTTTCACTAAAAGTCTGTGTATTGTATGTTTCATAAACCAAAATTTTTTCTCAATGGTTATTTTACTATGATCCACTGCATAAGATCCTCAACTATTAAAAAGAAAAAAATCAATTAAGTAATTAATAGTGAAAACACTCTGTTCATTCCAATTTTGTTTGCTTCCTTGACAGAAGATCAAACCTACTTTTTGAACAGGGAAAAATTATCTGCATCTTTCTGGATGACACTTTAGGAAGACATAAATGATGTCTTCCTAAAGATAAAAGTATCTTTTCACAACATATGCTTAAACATCTCAGTAACTGTAGGTCTCATTTGACATAAATACTTTTTTTCAGATAAATCTTCACTGCACCTAACAGTGAAAACCCAACCTATTCTGTTAGAATCAATGGGTAAAAGAGGCATCAAAACCTGCAAAACAATTAATAGTATTATTTATCACTATAAGAATTTTTACTTAATAAAATCCATTTTCATCCAGTACAACTGAAAGCCATTTTTTGAATATCGTAAGTTATCAATGTTTCAAATGGGTGGCATATCTTGGCAACATCCATGGTCAAAATTCAAAATTTAAGTAGATTATAGTATTTGACCACTTTGAATAACATCATTAATTATCCTCAAGCTTTGCACAGCAACCATGGCTCACTGTGTTGAGTATAAATTTAATCCTGCTGCAAACTTTCCACAGAATGATGCCAAAGAAGAATTTCTAAGTAAAAGTTTGTTGGCATCGTAAGTAGGAATTGTTTTCCATTTTTCCATAATGCAGCAAAACATAGTTTAACATCCTGTTCCTCTGTGGAACAGAGATGTGGCCACATTTCTCTTTTATGAAGATCCCACACCTCATCTTCAAATTCAAAATGCTGTGATTATTTTGAAGTAAAGATCATGAATCATAAGGTTAAACTGGATGTTATTATGTCCCTAATATGCCTAATTACATCTTGGCATATTATATATTCTCAGTATTTCCCATGAACTTCATTTGAAAATGAAAGTTGTCTAAAACAACATACGAGGCTCTTGTCAGCCTGCTTAACATATATCGCTTTGAGGTTCAAATCCTACAAAACATCAATCTTAAGGTGGATGAGAGGGTACAGAGACATGAAGACGATGATGGGATTGGAACATCTCCCTTATGAGGAACAGCTGATGGAGCTGGGTCTCTTTAGCTTGGAGAAGAGGAGACTGAGGGGTGACCTCAGTCATGCTTATAAATACGGAAAGGGTGAGTGCCAGGAGGACAGAGCCAGGCTCTTCTCAGTGACCTCCAATGATAGGACTCGGGGCAATGGGTGCAAGCTGGAACACAGGAGGTTCCACAGGAATCTGAGAAAGAACTTTCTCACAGTGAGGTTGACAGAACACTGGCACAGCCTGCCCAGAGAGGCTGTGGAGTCTCCTTCTCTGGAAACATTCAAAACCCATCTGGATGGCTTCCTGTGTGACCTGGTCTAGGTGTTCCTGCTCCAGCAGGGGGACTGGATGATCTCTTGAGGTCCCTTCCGATCCCTGATATTCTGGGATATAACTTTTCTCTAATAAAACCATGTATGGCACTAATGCTAATATTAATCCTTTTTGCTACACACTTCTTAGTGTCTTTTAATTTTGTATTTAACAAGATATATGCAAACACAGATGACTAAAATATGTAACTCATTTGACAGAAAGATCAACTATAGATGCTTGAAATGAATAGTCATTACGCTACTCTTCAAGCGTGTTCCTTTTACTGCACAATACTTGAACCACTGAGGAGAATTGAAGTTGTATTGTTTCTTTCATTAAAGGGAAGCTGCTACTAAAATCTTTTCTAGAACAGTTGCCTTTTGTTTTGTTCCGTAATTAATCTTTTGTACATGCTATTCACACAAGAGTTCCAATTCACTGTGATTACCTCCACATAAAGTTCGAGTGTAGGCTAATGAAGTCTTAAACTTTTAGGGAGAAACAACATGGTAAAGTAAGTGGCTGTTATCTTGTGACACAATCAGATTAAAATTAACTTAATAAAAATGCCCTTAGAGACTTGGCTTTAACATTACATGCTGCAGTGAAAGGAAGAACATCTTGAGGTCATTTACTCCTACCTGGTTGATTTGGAAAATGACCTCTTACATATACTGCTAGGATATAAGATTGCTTTCAAAATGTTTTCAGTGACATTTCAATTTCTTATTAGAAAAATGACTCTATGTTTGGAAAGAAATACAAAATTGTAACAAAACCCCAAAACTGTAATACCTTGGAAGCATGCCAATGGGACTAGCATATGAAGTGTCCTAAATTTCAAGTGAGCAACTAAAGATGCACTACAGTAAAACATCTTTCACAGACCATGTATCTTTAGAATGATGAATTTTTATATGGGAAGTATCAGGTTGTGTTAAGATGATATATTACACCTACAGCTGAAAAACTGATATTATTTTTAATATTTTTAACTATTTTTAAAAAAAAAGTCACTTTAACAGAACTCTTATTAAAGCTTACCAACATCCCTTTAGAGGTGTAACAAACTCTCCAACTAGCAACAAACTTCCCAAACAATGAAAAACTGTGACTTTTGATTACTTTTAAATCATTACCACAGTACAGATGTACAAGCACTACTAGATAGGGGAACAAGCACTACTTCTGAATTTCAACCGAGATCATATCTGGCCTGACTTTTCAGAATAGTTAAGTACCCACAAGCCAGATTTCATCAGAAAGCAGGAAGTTCTGCTCAGAAACCTAAAATTCGTATTCAGTTCTGAAAATTCCATCTGCTAAACTCACCTAATAAGTTCGTGATAGATTTAGGAGTAAAATGAAAACTTCAGTTCTATGCATAAAGTGATATTAAGAATATCACTAGAGAAGAGCAAGCCAGTCAACAGAACTGCAGTCTACATTTAGATATTGATTCTTCCATTTCATCAGTGAATATATTAAACGCCACATTCTGTTACACAGCCAATTAGAGAGGTAAGCACAACAAAAAAGAGCTTTCCTGCTGGTTTTGATACCAGCACAGCATGGGATTAAAGAAAGAGACAGGGCTACCCATCCAGGAACACAAGTGAGAGAGACTGTTGTAGCTTAACCATCTAAAACATTTTAGTTTTGAGTAAAGATGAAATACGGACATAAGGCAGCTCATTTTAAAATGTGCAACATCAACTGACATTTTTTAAAGTTAATAATTTGATCTCATATTTAAGTAAAAGACTGGCAGAAGGAAACAACCTATGAATTTTGCCTGCCACAATAATATGCTAAAACAAATAACAAATAAAACAAAAAACGTGTAATTCTGAACCAAGTGTTTGAAAACATAATTTTTTTAAGCAAAGAAGTTCTGAAAAAGATGAAAAGATAATGTACATGTCTTCTTTGTCCCTCAGCTTTTTCCAAGGACATAAAAGCTGTTTTCCTCCTGTATCCCACATAGGTGCAACCACAACTATCACTTCCTAGTAAAACATACCCATGTCACTTTAAAGATAGTTTTATTAAGAAAACACTCTAGAAGCAGCAAACCATTTTCATCATTAGGCAAGATGAAACAAATACTTCACTAATCTGTAAGTTAGAGCAAACTCAAAGTCTCAAAAATTTAAGTTTAAATCTCTGAAATAAAAAATAAAGAATCCTGTGAGACATCTGCATATTTTAATATGTGCCTGCATAAATCTGCTTAGTGGAGTTAGTAGGCAAAATGTGCCCATTGTTTCTCCCTCTCTTTTTAATTTAAGCAAAAAGAAGAAATGTCAGTATATTCCCTCAAGTAAATCAGATTTCTTCTATTTGCAGAAGGAAGCTAAAGAGAATCTTTTAATAGAGTCCTAAATTCAGTTTAGGAATGAATAGAAATTTAGAACTGAAAAGTTTTGCACAGGTAAGTCAAATCTTTTATAGCGAGCAATGGGAAATCTAAAAGGCAGGTAATTACTTTCAAGCTATACAATTACCAAATTACTTTTATTGCTACCCAGTAGCTAAAGTTTAGTCTCTCTTCCCCTCTTTTACATATATTTCCATATTCTTCAATGTTTTCAAAGACATGCAACACTGACACAGCTTTCTTGACACAACTCTTGCATTAATGAGCTATTCTTTTCTTTAAAACAATTCAGGACCTTTTCATAACCCAACAGCAGTAGAATGTAAGATTCTCAAAGTTATCACAGAGGCAACATGAGAAAAGGTATGAGAACAGGCTGTCTTTTCTCATGGAAATCTGGAGCTTACTATGCAATTCCTTCTTTCTCATGAGGTTGGCTTGCATACTTTTACAAGACAATCAGCAGAAGCAATGGAAAGATAAAGACATCTGCCTTAAAAAACTGAGAAACTATTAATTATTCTTTTATTTCCTTAATCATCTTAACATTTAATCCAATAACTGTGTTTATGGTACAAAGTAGCTTAAGTAACAACTGCACGTATTGCGGCTTATGTCTTCTGTGTTCCTTGCTAAAATTATTTAATACAGTAGAAACATAATGAGTCTTTCAACTTGAAAAATCAGTGTTTCTCATACCTTTTGTTTGATGATCATATCGTTGATATCATCCAGGTCACCTACTATCACTCTCTGAGATTTTATCTCTCGATCCAGCCGAGAAAGCCAGTCAGTGAGTTCTGCCCATGCCTTATTGAAGTCAGCCAAGGCTGGAACCTCCAAAAGCACAGAAGATGGCATTTCTGGTTTGAAGGTGGTGGTTTCCTTGGTTACCCTGGTTTGTGTATCCACAGCAACAGTTTCACCAGAAGTTACTGAAAGAAAAAAATGCTAAAATTACTGAATAAATGAACTATGATAAATGTTTATTTCAGTAACAGGATTTATGCAGTAGAAAGGGTAAGACAGAAAATAAAAGCTCATTTCTTGATATCTACTGGATATATGAAAACTAAACTAAGAGAATATATTAATTTTTTTCATATATATAACATCTAGCATTTTCAGCATATTCAAATGTAACCCTAAAATGAACAATGTGACTCTGTGACGTTAGCAAAAATCTCCATGTAATAAGAACTCCTCAATCAATGTCACTGAAATAGTGTTATACATAAGTCATCTTCCAAAACCTAGTAGTGTGATTTGCTCTGTTGAGTCTGGAGGCAGTTTGAAAAAAAATGGTTGCAATATGCAGTGTACCACAGCATGACTCTGCATCCAGAAACAAGTTTCCTTGACAGCCTCCACTCACTCTGTAGCTGAGAATGTGCCTCATCAACTATCTTGTGTTGCCTCCATAGGGCCCTATGTTTCCTCAGTGTTTCCCATAGACTCTGTGACCAATTTGGGATTTTACTTAAGAAATTCAGCCTTGGTTGATTCTTGTTTTTTCCTCCTAGTAGAATGAAAATAGTACATGCTATTATTTGGATATTTGTAGGGATTTTTTCCCCTATATTTGACAAAAAAGGACAGATCTTCTCCATTCAGATTTTGATTTTCTCAGCTCTTTGTTCTTTGCTTGGATTGAGGAAGTACTCAGTACTGAAGCACAGTAAGTTCTCTGCAGTCAAAAATGATGGGCGGTGCCACAGACAGCTGCTGCCATTGGTCAGAGACACATATAGCATGCAATAATTCAGAAATTCAAGATTGATTTTTACTTCTCAATTTTTGATATTTATAAATAGATGGTTCTGCATTGTTGGCCTACTTGTGCCCTCCATTTCATCAAGTAATTCAATACGCACACTATTATGGCATGTGAAACTACACTGACATGTATTTGGTCCATTTTTTCTCATTTTCTAAAACGTCCAGTCAAAAAATACTAGAATAGGTTAAACACAAGAACATAAGGCGTTGCTTCACAGAGGTGCTAAAACACTGGAAAAAAAGAGTCTAATTGCCTAGACTACAGAATCTGTATGTGGAAGGACTGCCTAAACAACACTACAGATAAACCAGATAAACCAGGAACAGAATAGAAGCAGTATGGAATATGCTCTGTATTTTATTACACTGAACTGCAAAATATGGTTATTTAAAACCCAATATAAATTTTTAAAGGATCAAGATGCATGTTTGTAGTTTTCATAGTCTCCCTACAGAATAGAAAAAAAACCTGACTTCTTGCACTCTTCCCCTGGGGCAGCTTGTCTTTAACAGCCAAAAAAAGAACAAAACCCAAATAAAGAGTGTTACTCACACACAGTAAGGGATTTTTTGCTTTCTAGTACATCTGACAGTCCAATGGCTTTCCCCATTGGCATTCAAGTAGCTGGAGAGGGTTCAACAGTTTGTCCATAAGCCACTTGAAAAATCAAAACAATCAGCAACATTAACTGCTCTATCCAAGGAATTTAGCATCTATTTTACACTAATGAGAAAGGTTTTGAGTTACTTCACTGGGGAATCAGTGACCCTCTTCAGAGCAGCAGTAAGAGAAAAAGCTGTGTGCAAGCATTTAAATGACTGTCACTGCAGAAGCACCGTAACTGGCTGTCAGCATTCAAAATACTGTATGATTATAAACCATTTACCAAATCAACTAACATATACATTATTTATCTAGCCTGATTAAATGGACTATTAGACCAAAAGTGACTCCTGCAAATGATTTTTTAATAATATATGCTGCAATTAGACATATTTAGCCATTCATGCATGTCATTATAGCATTTCTGAAGTGCAATCTTCGTATATTTTCTTTTTCAACTTTAAAATCACATACCTGTGAAGTAAATTAATTATTGTAAAAGGCTGTTCTAACACAGCAAATTTTAATTAAAATCACAGAGAGATAAGAAAATGGATATATACTAATCTACTATGGAAAGAGGTTTTGTAAGGGTTTTTTTTGTAACATCACACCGTTTGCTATAACAGAGTATCTTGTACAGTTAAGGATTAGCATGTTTTAATATCAAAACAGAATAGATAACTCTAGAGGATTTCTTTCACCCTTTCATTTTTTATGTTCATACACATAAATGTGAATAATTACAAATAATAATCTTTACTCATCAAGTTTTCTTCCTTCTCTTTGAAATTACTCCAGTTTTTTTGGTCTTGTTCTATTTCTTATCCAATTTAAGCAAATGAAGTAGAGATCACCTCTACTTAGTACAGGTGAGGCCGCATCTGAAGCAACAAGTTTTAACTCAGTTCAAAGTCTGAATATTTGGATCTATGCTCCCTCAAATCCATCCCTAGCTGAAGGAGATGGGAAACAGGGGTGTAAATAGCCAATAGTGCTCAGCACCCCAAAGTTTCATCCTGTTTTATCTACAGAACAACACAACTCTCATGTGCTGCACCTTCACATTTTGGCAGTAGCTGCCGGCATCGCTTCCTATCCCTCTCCTCAAAGCAGCAATATACCATAGCTCTCTCCTGGCTACCAGCAGGGGAAGTAGTGAATTTGGCAGCTGTTGCTGCAGGGAAGAAAATAGAAGAGGAAAGATCAACTTCTTCCACAGAGAGGCAGATCATGAATAGCTCCAAAAAATTGGTACAGTTGCCAAATTTAGGCCATCAAATAAA
Organism: Turnix velox; assembly: GCA_013400935.1. Taxonomy (NCBI): domain Eukaryota; kingdom Metazoa; phylum Chordata; class Aves; order Charadriiformes; family Turnicidae; genus Turnix; species Turnix velox. The sequence continues at coordinate 500,917 of VZTY01034089.1, forward strand.
AGTAACTTTTAAAACAAAGCTACATCAAGCAACAATAGTGAGGAAGAGAGAATACTGTATTAAGACCTGAAAGGCAATAGTGAAGGAATCTATGTAATGCTCTTTTAAGGCAAAAGGAATACAACAGAGATTTTTTCACATATGAACAAACAAGAACAACTTTATTTGTGGATTGACTTGCTATTTCGTTTATTTACTCATGCACACTGATGCTAGAAAAGTATGTTAGGAATAAAAATGTACTCCTTAGTTTAGCTGAGCTTGCACTTAGAGCTTAGAAACTTCAGTGGTCTCAAAAAACTCCAGAAATAGCAGTGAGATAACAAACATTAGTCATCACTTTATCTTCATTGCTCTCTTCAGAAAGTACAGTGAATTCATATCCTCAGAACGCTACTGAACTTTTATGTCAATGTAGTAATTGGAGTTTAATGGGAATGTTTTGGTTAAATTCATATACTATTTACAAGCAGAAAGCTATTTTATTTTTAATATTTATTCAGCAGTGGGGAAAAAAATGGTAGAGAAATCTTTGAGATGTTGGTCCCCAATAAATGGCATTTAATGTCATGAGAATAAATTAATGAGCAACAAACTAACTGGTACTCCAACCAGAACTAATGAAAACTAAATATACCATTGTTTTCTATGCCTTTCAAAATATTGTATTTACACTGTTCTTTACAGTTTTCTGTATTTTATGTGGGTTTTTACATCTTCCCGTCTCCAAGCTGGATAGTGAAAATCAGTTTGACATCTTCAAAAAATAATATGCTAAAGAGATGAATTCACAGAATTGTCTATATTATTTCAGTCCTAGGTAGGATTTCCTGTAACAATTCCAAAATATCATCTCAATTCACCCTTCCCTCACATGAACTTCCTAATACTGTAGGTCAAAGTGATTCTGAGCATACTTCACTATTTGCAGTGAAGTATTTCATATCAAGACATAAGCAATAGTGGAAAAAAAAAAAAAAACAAACAAAAAAAAAGATAAGCATATTATTTCAAGAATTCACCAAGGAAGTCAACTGGAAACTGTTGACTTCAAGTCTTTACCAAAGGATGGACACCAAGTTCCACTACCACCTGGCCTAAAGTTCATGTACAGCCCTTGTTTCCCCCTTGTGACTTCAAAGATGCTCAAGACAACAGTAAAAGAGTTACTTCATTTGCCAGGCTACATGAGGAACTGAGCAATCTGGTCTAGTGGGAGATGTCCCTGCCTATGGCAGGGGGATTGGAACTGGATGATCTTTAAGGTCCTTTCCAACCCAAACTATTGTATGATTCTATGATTCACACACACTTACAGATGCCATCTTTCCTCAGAGGTAATTTCTATTCTCAACAGTATTTCAGGTAAATCAAAGAAAAATTTTCTTAACTGGGATTCTACAGAGCTCCCAAGAGCAGACTCAGAGTGTCTCAGAATAACAGGAATGTATCATGAAATTGAAATTCAATTATTAAATGCAGAAATTAAAACAAAAACATAAGAATGAAACCAACTGCAGGAAAGCACTCCACCTTTCATTTATGCTGCCTATTTCAATGCTGTTTTTCAAGAAATGGTCAAACTGACAACTCAGAACAAATTTAACTCCTTATTCAGCTCCTGAAGAGAAATAGAGTAGTCGGGAAGAATGACAACACTTTCAAAAGCTTCAAATCTCTTCCAACACCTCCTTTTCAAGGAAAGATTACTTAAGTGGAACCGAGTCAGTTCACAGGAATGTTCTTAACTGTCCTGAATGTATTAAGCACTGATGGAGTTTTAATTATGGCAGGTAGTTACCTGCTAGGTCAAAGCTTTTTGACAAAGAAAAAATAACACAGTAAATTTATGCAGATTTTTAATTCAATTTGCATGTCTAGCCTGGAGATTTAGTTCCATGGATAGCAGTAACAATTAAGGCTCATGTCAGACTTAAATAATTTACACAAGAAAGAAGAGTAACATACATTCACTAAAATTAATTTCTGTTTTAGTCAAGGAAATTCAGCTGAGTTTTATTTTATAAAATTAAGAGTACATTAAGTTCTCCCATACAGTACAATCCTGTCACACAAAGAGTTTCACTGTCAATAATAGTTTTTTCAGAGGGGACCACAGCTACCTGACAGGTATTCTCAATCACAAAAGAGTTCTAAAAGAAAAGCAACACAATAATAATGAGCAACATTAACCAATTAACCAAATAGCGAGTTACTACATAGAACCTAAACCCCAGCTTTGAAATCTGAAAGCAAAGATGCCATCAAAATTTCACACACTCTAAATGTGGAAAATAAGCATCCTTAGAGCACTGTATGTCTCAGATAGCATTTTCTTAACTGGCTTTTAAAGACAAAAAATACGTATTTCAAAGTGAGTATTTTTTTGTTTGAATAAAACACCAGTCAGATTTACCAATGTCTCATTGTCTTAGCTTTGACTATTTGGGAAAAGCAATCCCTAATTAAAAGTACTAAGTAACTGCATCACAGACACTTCACAGATCTTTATAGAGTATAACTGGTTAACAGTTACTACTTGATGTTATGAACAACTAGGGAACATTCACATTTTATTGTTATCAGTTTGAAAAACATGCTAAATGCCTAAACTTTGTTTATATTCAAGAAGCTGCTAATGATTCCTCACAAGCCATTATGCACTACAGATAATTTAGATTTATACAGGTTAAAAAAAAAAATTAAAAATCACAAAATCAGACAATCAGTTGATTTGAAAGGGACCTTCAAAGGTCATCTAGTCCAACTCCACTACAGAGAGCAGAGACATCTAGCACTAGATCAGGTAGCTCGGAGTCTCTTCAAGCCTGGACTTGAATGTCTCCAGGGATGAGGCCTCTATCATGTCCCTGGGCAACCTGTTCCAGTGCCTCACTAATCTCATGTTGAAGAACTTATTCCTAATTTTTAATCTAAACCAGCCTGCTCTAGTTGAAAATCATTGCCAAGATGATAGTTCTATTACTAGTTACAGTTTAGATGTAAAATACTTCCCGCAGTGAGCTGAAGAAACGGATCAAAACTCAAGACACATTAAGCCTCAGAGATTCAAAACAGAGGAGAATGTCAAGATAAAATCTGTTAGGAGAAAAAATGACAAGTGAATGTGTTCTGCTCTATTTGGAAAATAACCAATAAAGTTATGGTTTCAAATAGGTTTCTATTAGTTTAATAAATGGCAGCATAACTTAACATATATAGTAGAAAGGTAAGTGACAACTTTCTCAGGCTTATCTTCCTCTGTCAGCAAGGTGTTCTCTTTCCTTGATGACTTCATATGTAGAAGAGTGACTAAACTGTTAACTGCAGAGTGCATTTTTCCAAATTTCTCCAAACACAGCAAGGGTGACAGAACACTGGAACAGGCTGCCAAAAGAGGTTGTGGAGTCTCCTTCCCTGGAGACATTCAAAGCCTTCCTGGATGCATGTGTACATGCGTACCTGCTCCAAAAGGGGAAATGAACTAGATGATCTCTTGTGGTCCCTTACAACCCCCGATATCCCATGATTCTGTGAAACGCAAGATGTTCAAATTTCTTTCCCGTACTGTAACAAAACACTCTTGTTTTCACAAACAGTGAATTGCAATAGGAATAATAACATATGTCACTGTCAGAAAAAATGTGTAGACTCTATCAGACAGTCATTTAAATGAGCTTGTGTGCATCACCATGTAAATATCATTAAGATGAAGTTAACCTAACATAATAAAGACTTAAGATTATGACCTTTTAGGAAGGGTTTCTGCAAATTCACTTTATACAAGACACTTAAAAGTGGAATGTTCATGATTTATTTGATGACAACACTCTTGTCATAGTAGGTTGTTCAAGATGATTTCCATGTACAGAAATTAGGAGTTTTAAAAACTTACTCTTTGTGAAAAAGAAGCAAGTTGGAGAATACTTCAGCAAAGTGGATGTTCATAAACCCATGTGCCCTGATGGGCTCCACCTATGAGTGCTGTGAAGCTGGCAGATGTCACTACAAGGCCACGTTTATAAATTTTGATGGATCATTCAGCCCACAAGAGGTGCCCTAAGACAAAAGGAAAGCAAACATCCATTTTGCCTTAAAGAAGGATGATATGGAAGACTCAGGGAAACATAAGCCAACCAGCTTCACCTTGAACCTTGATGAAGTAACTAACCCTAGGATGCATTTCAAGGTTCATGAAACACAGAAAGGTGATCAGGAATAACCAGCACAGATTCAGTAAGAGAAGATAGGCATGACTAAATTAAACACCTTCCACAGTGAAAGAGATGGTCTGGCAGGTGTGGGGGGATAGTGGATATTGTCTGCTTTGATTTCAGTATGGCTTTCAACACTGTCTCACCTAAGATTCTTGTAGAAAAGCTGAAGAAGTACGAGCTGCCAGAGCATATGCTGAGGTGGATTGAAGACTGAATCACTGGACCAGCAGGAGAGTGATTAGTGGCATGAAGTCTAATTGGAGGCTAGTGCTGGAGTGGTGTTAAGGGGTCAATACTGTGTCACACCCTATTTTAACATCTTTCCTAAGGATCTGAATGATGGTACAGAGTGTATCATAAGCAAGACGGTAGACAACATGAAGCTAGGAGTGGCTGCATTAGGAGAAACACTGCCAACTGATGGGGAGACGTGATCCTTCCTCTCTACTCAGCACCTAGAATGCTAACTTCTGAACTCCCCTGTACAAGACAGATACAGAGCCACTGGAGAGAAACCAGCAAATGGCCACAAAGAAGATTAAGGAACTGAAGCAGCTCTCATGAGGAATGTTTGAGAAGTCAGGGAATGTTTAGCCCAGGAAAGAGAAGACTGGGGAGCTCTCATCAATTTCTTTAAATACCTGGAAGAAAAGTGCAATAAAGATGTGGAGTCAGGCTCTTTCCAGTGGTGCCCAGTGGCAAGTGGCAATGGGCACAAACTAGTGGTTTCCTCTGAAAAAAAGGAAACACTTCTTGACCATGAGAGTGATTGAGCCTCAGGACAGGTTGCTGAAAGAGACTGAGGAGTCTACCTTCTTGGGAGTACACAGAAGCCACCTAGGTATCATCCTGGCCCACTTCCTCTAAGTCACCATGTCTGGAAATAATGTGGAGACAGAGAACGATTTAGGAATGAAGCATGTAAGAAAATATTCAAAAGTAATCTCGGCACATTGTGCACAAACATTCAACTGATGGCACCTGGTGGAAAAAGCTTGTAATCTGCAATAACCTGTCCTAGCTAGATTATGATTTGAGCAAGTGTGGGTATTATAAAATCAGTTAAAGACTGAAACCTCTCTGTAAACTGATGTCATGTTAACAGCTCTTGCTCTGCTTGGACCTATTTTTCTATTTTAAATTTCTGAAAGATAAGCAGCTTCAAAGTTCAGTTTCCTTTTAGAAATATAGCATGTTATGGTATTTCCTAGGAACCTTACCTTAGGCAAAGTCCAAAATGATTGATGGACCCACTAAAAACTGAAAAGTAAATGACTTAAGGTATATAAATGGATCACCAACATTTGCACTGTATATACCTGTTAATGTAAAATCAGGGGAAGACATATTCTCTATTAACTTATTTGTATATTTGTGTGCATGATCACACAGAAATTTTGGATAAAGTCTTATTTTCTTCAGAAAGTACAAGTTTTAAATGAAATTGCTACAAACATTTATTCATGGTGGTCTGATATAAAGACACTAATCTCTGATAAGGAGTTTTAGATTTGACAATGAATAAAACAGTTGAGAGCATTCAATGCATATTAGTTTTCCTTTTTCAGGATGATTCATGTACTTTTTTCTTAATCTATTATGAAGTAAAGGTTTCCCTTTTTCTATAGACGTAAACAGTTTAACCTTTTCCATAAGAACTTTGAAAGGAAAACTTAAGAAGGCATTACATCAGAGGAGTCTTTTGGAGAACAGAAATTGAAAAAAACATAATTAGGGATCTGCATATCTAAAAAAAAATAGAAGATAATTTCTGGGCAGAGTGAAGAGTCTCAGGTCAAGGAGATAAACATTTTTTTTTTAAAACAGCCTTTTTTCCTATTGTTCTTTTTTAAATACAGTCTTATTTTACCCTGACATGAAGCATTTTTTCCCTCAAAAGACAGGAGTCATTTTGAGTAAGCAGTTGTTGCAGTTGTTACAAAAGGGTTCCATGAAAATGAATGCTTTGTACAACAGCCGTGGTGGCGTTCCATCAAATTCTGCCACATACTTGCCTTATAAAAATGATGTGACAACATCTGTCACAAATGATGCAAGCACCTCTCAGTATTTCTTTTGTCAGTGAAAGTAACAAGTTTCTTGATTTAGCATGCAGCTTTCAATTGGATGTCAATCTATATGACAACAATTTATATTTCCTGTCTACCACTATTGGCATGTAACATAATTTTGGCAGTTAGATCTTTGATATATGGCAAAAAACATATTGCCAGTAGCTCTAACTTTTGCAGCCTCATGAAAATCACCTCTTCTAATTTTCTAAGATTAACCAATTCTTTAAAAGGCATAAATTGCTATTGTAGCCCAGGGGAACGTTGAAGAAAAAGGTGTAAAAAATTGTGCACTGACATAGAATGATCACTTTGATATCAAAGAGAATTTGACGTAGCCTGTAGTTAAAAAGCAAAACTAAAAATAAAATAACACAAAACATGAAAAAATCTCTAACAAAATAAAACCCAGAACACGTTTGAAGAAGCTTTGAAATAATTAGAGTTCAGTTATTAGCCAACTTAATAGCATAGTATTCATGTAAAAATTCTACCTTTACTCTTGTGGAGAAACATTCTTCAGAATTAAAAAAAAAAAAGAAAAAAAATGAGTTCAAAACAACTGCTACTTTGTTTTGGATGAAGTAATGTCTCAAATCACACTATGATGATTCTATTCCATCAGAAATGCTAAAATGACTTGTCTCGTTACTCCTTTGTTAAACACCTGTCAAGCTTTCTCAGAAAAATGCATAATGTTCTATTTTTCAGGTCAAACTAACCTCCACAGCTATTCCTGCTATTTCAGTCCGACCTTAGGAAAAATTGCCTCGAGAACCTGTCATCTGACCACTGATCTACCATTGAAGGAAATATCAGTAATGCAAATTCTCCACTTGCATCCCTCTGTCACTGTGTTCCCTGCTTTTCCACATTGCTACAAGTGAAGACAGCAGTTTGGTATTTCAGTCACGAGCTTCATAAACATTGAGAATACAGCATTTTCTAGTTGGATTAGAAGAGCAGGTTTTCATTCACCATCTTTTCTTCATTTTAGCCTCCTATAGCTAAAAAAACGAGGCTATCTTTCATCACATGCCCTCTGACTAGAACATGAACATTAGAAACTAGAATGAGCTTTGTTCTTCATCCTCTGTGGCCTCCACTCTGCTCATGATCGGTGACTCCACTTGCTCACACTCTGGTTTGGCTGTTTCTCTGATGAGCAGACCTAACTCCGTGGCAGCTCCAGTCACCACAGAAACATTAGGAAGCATGTCAAAGAGACATTGCATTTCTCAGTAGGATATGACCAGAATTGCACTGATCACTGCTCCTTTCTGAGGGAAAAGACAGCTTGAGCTGCTCTTTCGAATTGACATGTAAAAAAAAGATCAGCACACAGGTCACGAAGACTGTGTGCACAAAGACTTACCACTTTTGATTATTCCAACAAATTAAAGAGATTTTTCACATAATGTAGTTGCCAACAGACCTAATTACTATATCAAAGGAAAGAAAAAAGGGAGATTACTGCTATTTGCACATTATATTATCAGGACAGTCAGATCTTATAGTAATTCAGGTTACTGTAACTAAAAAAAGGGACAAAGAGGGTATAATGCAACGGGAAAAGTATCTGATGTAAAGCTAGAAACTGAAGTAGAAGAACTGGAAAAGAACATATACTACCATTTATTAACCATTTATTACCTATGATGCTTTTTTTCTATGAATTCTAATAAGAATCCTTTTTTCCATAATTTACAGAATGAGCTAATTCAAACTCTTCATTCGGTGTTTTAAAAATGATGAAACTGTGTTGTTGCCACATTTCTTGAAAATTACTGCCATTGGATTCTTCAGTGTGTGCTGTACATAGTTCTAGAGAGAAATAAACATTAATCCCTTTCTGAGTCTTGTTACATAAGCCATGTAAAAATGATTAGCCATAACTATAACTTAGTTCTGTGCTCTCTCCTGGTATAGGTTATCAATAACAGTCTGATGAATTCTACAGTGTGCTATCATTTACATTTCATGAGATTTAATCAAAATTAATTCTCTAACCTGCTGCTACTATCGATCAAGAAATTAAAGAAAATAAGCTACAAAGTCTGTTCCTCAGAATAAAATGCCAGATCATTATTATAGAAATGGAATAGGTGAATGCACTCCTTTGAAAGACTGATGATAGTATTAGCTGATTCACATCATAAATTTTGACAGCTGCACTTTCAACAACTTGTTATAGCAAAGAACAAGTAGACCTAGATTCCATACACACTTTAATAACAGTAAATCAGCCAACTCCTATTTTCCCTTTCTGATTTACATTTCATCATAGACATAAAAATTCTGAGTAGTAATCCAGGATAAGTTTTATTTAATTGAACACTGAAAGATAAAAGTAAAACTCTAAATTTCCTTTGTAAGCTGAACTGTCACACCTGCTCACTACAGATACTTTCAAAGAGTAACTTACTGTAAGACCCCTGAAATATAATGTTAAATATAAACGTGTAACCTTATTTCTTTTGATTTAAAGCAGGCTTTTGTGGCTCAGGTATATTTTGCATGTATTTTTCACCTGCCAGATATCCAGAAACAACTCCTCACATATATTCTATGAAGATCAAGATGGAAATTCTGAGAATCATAGAGATTTGCGTTTATCAACTTGCTTATTATGTTTTTATTCCCGCAGATCTGAAGGCATACTGTCAGCTTTTTATCTAGACTCTTTTCATTACTTCTCCCTGCTGGTGTTGCAGCACACACTGTGAATGACCTCCAGAGATTCCTGAAGCTATATGCACAGAGAAAATTGAATCTGAAAGCTTTATTAGACAAGTTTGTCTTCAGCTTGTGTCTGATGTCAGCTGTATTGAAAAATAGAACTGCCTGTGAAACTGGGTCTTGACCTTGAAAAATCTCCAATCAAATGGTAACAGATTCAGTTTTGTGCCATATTGCTATTTGTTAGATGTGGCACATATGTTAGAAGCAAAAAACCTTCTTAATGAAAATCAGATGAAATAATCAGGCAACTCCTTCTTTCCTAAACATAATGGGGAAACTAGCTAGATGGCAACATACACATCATAGGGCAAACTTAGGCTGGCCTCTGTGAACCACTTGAAAACAGAGGCCCATAAAATATAACGACTTAGAACTAAGAAAATTAAAATTATTGATATAAAACATAATTTATTCCTTCATCCAAAAGCAGACAAAATGAAAGGTAAAAACAATAATCTGTTTCTACACTATTTCTCTTTATACAAAGTGCAAGCAGTAGCCTACTTTTATTGCTCCCCATTGATTCGAGAATACAGTATATTCTTTATTATACTTCCCTATTGCATTGTTCCCTCTTAGTTTTCTCACATTTTGTTTCAGCAAAACTTTTCAAAGAGTTAAACTGAATCAAAAGTAATATTAAAATGGTCATCTCCTTTAGATTATATGTGCACAAATATCAGAAATTACATAATTCCTAACATGGCTATTATTGAAATAATATTTATCTCTGTTTCAACTCTCACGCTTGCAGCCTTTACTGGTGCCCTAAAACTAAAGTTAACTAAAATGGACTACAGGAACAAGCATTGCCTTCTAACTGTAGAGCTACTTGTCACAACAGGTGCACACTGGTGGATCTGTAGCTGTTCAGCTCTGTGAAGAAGGGCTCTACAAAATTAAACACCTACCATATCCCACTCACGAGCATTTTAACAGCTGATAGCATAGTTCTTTTAAATGGTGGATGTTACGCACAACATATTTTTAAGCATCAACACATGTTTGCATTAGTAGTGAAAACACTGTAGATGCACATGTTCCTAAACTGTTCAGTCTCCCCCAAGGAATTGTTTTGAGTGTTCTTGATTTCAATTATACTACGCCAGCTGCTGTAAACAATAGAGACACTCTCATATCTGATTTGTACATTTGTTTTTAATTTGCTCTCTGAACATACATATTGTTATCTTTTCAGGTGTGCATAATGAAATGCACAGATATTTATGACTAGCATTTGGAAAATCTAAGAAACAGTTCTGAGCTACAGCATATGTGTTCACTCAAGCACTCTGCATAATATATAAACAATGACTGCTTCAGAGCACATTATCTATGAAATATTATAAAAAGGAAAACAGTATCTATTGTGCATTTTTTCCCAAAGCTAGTTGTTGTCATTTTATTTCTTACATTTTTGTCACTGTCTCTTGAAAGCATCTCAACAAATGGCTGGGTTTTTTTTTAAAGAGACACAAAGATATTACATGAGCCATTACTGATAGCCATGAATATGTTTCATGAATGAATATGTTTCATGAATGAATATATATTCATGAATGTATATATGTCAACACCTTTAGTTGCAATAACAGAATCTTTCAACACCACGGAAATTATTATATCAAATTACATATCAGAGATTTGACAGGTCCATCATCATAATGTACAATACTGCTATGTGTACAAGTCTATCTTAGAACTAATTAATATATAATAATCAATCACTGAAGTGTTCATTTAATATGAAAATAAAATTACAGATGCATAAATTGCAGGAACTGGCACTACAGAAGCTCTTTCAGCTTTAGTTGTAATTGAATTTTAGCTACAAATTCTATTCTATCCCACAAAGGTATGTATTTTCACATTTTCCTCAAAAACACAGAGTCTCTGGAATTTATTATTTTGGTAGCATCAGTATATGTCTCAATAAGCGATGGACTAATACACAATGTGTTCTGTTTCGGTTAAACAACTTGGTAAGGAAGCGCAGCTCACAATTCTCATGGTAAAATTTGGTTCTAATGGACTAAGCTTGATACATCATTCCTCTTCCATTCTCCCTCTCACACTGTAAATACTGAAAAACTTCCCCCTACATGTGGAACCCTAGCCTGTGGCTCCAAGTCTGCAGTCTCCAACTTCTACTCCATAAGCAAGTTCTACTGAAACCATGTATGCATTCAAAGAAATTGCATTTCCAAGCACAGTCCCAAACAAAAAGGGGCCAAATTTGTCCTTATCATCTTATTTGAATGAAATAATGAAAAATGTCTTCCTCATAACTAAAGTAAGGAAAGCCTCCTACCCCAGTGTACTCAGATGGATTTACAAAGCACTATTTAACTTTATCTTAGTAAGTAAATATAGTGGTAGAAATTTAGTACAAAAGAAATAATTTGAATATCAAAAATACTATTATATTCTCCTGTAAAAGTTCTCCCCAAAGCTGCATTTCTCTCTGACTAAATCATTTCCAAACTGCAATGCATTATGGAATTAAGATAGAGACATCCACAGAATCTCATGCTATCATGTCAAGTATAGATAGCAAGTGTGATTTTCTTACTGAATCATCTTGTCTTGGAACTCAATCTTTGCTAAGGTTTTAGGCATATTCTTCAGCTAAGTACATTCTCCGAGCTGGAAAAGCAGCTCTTGATCATTATGCCTGAGGGCACACTGGACTAGTAGGATACTAAGAATGCTTTTTAGTGCTTCTACTGCTGAAAAAATTATAATACAGCTAGAAACAATTAGAAATAGTGTCCTTTACCTCTGTCACAGCCACTAGATGGTATGTTTAGTAAGACCCTCTGGCTGAGATCTTGTAACCTGACTAGACCAAATGATACCTGACAGGGCAGGAGAAGTTAGCCAGTTACATCTTCATTCTCTGGTCTCAAACACAGACATCAATGTTATTAAACTCTGATGCCTACAAAAGTCTCTATGGAATCAGAAAGCCAATATTTACCAACAGGGCATACTGCCATTGGAATCCTTCCAAAATATTTTTTTTTTTAACTAAACACAAAAGTACTTCAGTAACACATACAACTTCTATCTTTGTCGAAACCTGCTGTCTCAGCTTGGAGAAGAGAAGGCTCGGGGGGGTCATATCCATGTGGTGGAGTAAAGAAAACAGAGACAGGCTCTCTTCAGTGATGGGATGAGAAGCACCATACAAAATCAGAAATACTAGAAATTCTCTTTAAATAGAAGAAGAAACTTTTTTTTTTATCTCCGCTGTGACACTGGGTTGACACAGGAGCAGGTTGTCTGGAGATGTTATATTCACCCTTTGAGATACTCAAAACCTGAGTGGATACATCCCTGAGCAACCTGTGCTAATTTACTGTGTTTTGAACAAGATAAACAGACTTCCAGGGTCCCTTCTGAAGTCTACAGCTGTGTGCTGATACATCTATCAATTACATGATTATAGTAAACTGACACAAATAAAGAAAAAATATGAATTAGTGCTACAATCACAGGTTCAAATTTTATGTGTTCTTGACAAAAGAAAGGAAACCAATCTTACTTCCCACTTAATCCTTTAAAGAATATCGTTGCTTTCATTTTCCGCTGAGTCTCAGAACTGTTAATAGTCAGCGCCCACATCTTGAATTGAGTAATTCTGCAATTCTTCAGCTAAAGATGAGTTAATATAGTAAACACTATTGCACTACTCTTCTCTCTCTTGTTCCATTATTACAATTTTCTGTGTAACACCAAATATCCAACTCACCAAAACCCCCACCCTCTGGAATCTGACAGAAACTGCTGATGTAAAAATGGCACAGCAAGCTTAGAGACCCAGTGCAGAAAAAAAGCAATTATGCACATCTTTCAATTCCCTCATGACATTAAATGAACTTCTATAGAATGCCTTAGAACAAACTTCTGTAAAACGAGTATACTGGTGTGGTATATATAAAGTGGTATTTTACAGCTTTTTTCAAAGATGCATGTTTTCCACAGAATCACAGCAATTGCAAATGACTAAAACTAAATTATAGTCCCTATTTAGCAAGGTTCAATGCTTGAATGATATATGTTATTCTGACAGAAGATGGGCCATTTTCTGGTACTGAATATTCTGGATTCTGTCTATATGGTGTAATCATTTACTTCTCTAAGTTTTGCTTTGCTGTCCTAGAGAAGACAGAGAATTCCCCAGCTGAAGCTTTTCTTGTGTGCTACCTATTAAAACATGTTAAAAGAAAGAAGGATTAACATCCTACAAGTAATCAGCTCCCAAGTGTATCATAGCCAGAGTAGCAGGCACTCTGACAGGGAGAGGGTGAGGTGGGAATTTCCTTCTGCTCCCATATGTGCTGACCAGCTTTCCAAAATCTGTGAGTGTGTAACATTCCTCATCCAAGAGACTATGATATTCTTTACTTGGTATTGAACTCTTAGAGACTTCACAAACTCAGATTTAACCCAGTGCTTCCATTATGTATTTCTTTTCCATGCATGCTTAATCAGTACATTTTAAAGGGAAGCAGTGGGAAATAAAATCTATTTATCAAGGCAATAAAAATGAGTTTGTAATCCTTGCAGGGAAACAGCAGGTGCAAAGAGATAGGAGAAGGATCTGATATAAATATTGTCCAAATAATTTAAATTAAATGGAGATAAGTCTCTTGTTGTGGATTCACAAACATCCCCAGAGATGTGTATCACACACAATATTTAACTGTAGAATTAGTCTTACCATGTTGTACATTTTTTTCTATCAATTCACAAGTTTTGTCTCAAAACAGTTTCAGTTCACTGCTTTATCATAAAAAGTAATTTCAGAATTTCATTCTGTGACAAATATATATCCACATTACCTGTAACATTATAATCTTTCAATTTAAATAATTCTCCTTTCATAGTATTACGTCATGAAAATATGCAGAAAACAAAAATCTCATCTCTTCAAAGAACAAAGAAACAAGACTTTGAAAAAGTAGTAACTTGAAAAGCATGCTGCAATCTCTTAATCAAATCCATTATCTGTCTTCTGGGACACATTACACAAAATAGAAAGGAAACAATAGAATACTCAAGTTGAATGTCACACTACCACATCTCCCATTTGCAAGTTAAAGCTGAAATTTGTAAAGATATAGAATGAACTTAGACAGTCTCCAAGTATTCTAATTTAAACTGCATGATATGTAATTAATTTCAAAACATGTATATACTGAAGGACTTACAGACACCTGAAGGATAAACGCTAAATGCTCCTAATGCTGGCTTTTCCTTTAGTTGCTGAATTAAGTGGTTTATTGTCTTCCAGTCAGCATTCAAGTCTTCTAATTTTTTCTAAAATAGAAAATAAAAATATATTAAATTTATAGTACATACATGTATGGTATTAAATGAAAAAAAATTTGCCATCTGATGAACCACTTGAATTAAGAAACAACAAAAACAACAGAAAGATGGAAACAGCAATTAATTTCCCACATGGAAGAGAGGAATGAGTAAAATCCTTCCCAGCTGGACTCCAAAACAGCTTCATGGTGTCAAGGTCCTAAGGGTATCTTCCTCAAAGTTTAGCTGCTGAAGCTCAGAGCCAACTTAGAGCCAGGACATTAGTCTGACCCTGACTGCAGATGTTCTTCCCAGATCACCCTTAGCCCATCCTCATTTCCGTGGTAATGTCCATCCAGCTGGGGTTGTGATTGACTCACCAGGCCTGATCCTGACCCCACCCACCACGGGGCAACCCCCCCAGCTTGCCCTGCTTCTTGGCTAAAGGTGGCATGAGAAATTTTGGCTGGTGAAACCCTCCCCTGCACTGTCACCTCCCAGGAAGCATTGGCTCACACCGTTTCCTGGTCAACAGGCCTATACACCTATTTTACGGAATGTAAGATGAACCCTTCTTTAACATACTTTAAAGCAGGGGAGAAGGGGAGAGTACTGCCACAAACCTGAGATGCTAATTTTTAAAATTACAATACAGCCATGATTTATGTATTGAAAGCTACTTGTCAATAAAACTTCTGCAATTTGTAATATGAAAAAAAAAAAAAAAAGTAAAATCAAGGTCTTTAGAGTCTTCAGGGACTAACTGAATCTGATGTCTATGCATACAGTCCTGACTGGTAATGGCTAAATAGTTACTTTTAAATAAAACCTAAGTGAAATTCTAGAACATGAATTACAACAGTCCTCAGATAACCTCGAGAGACATTTAAACTTGAAAATGTTGTTTCTAGCTCTCTTTCTTCTGTGCTTTAAGGACTGTAAAGAAGGATGAGGCATTGCTAATTCTATGCTGGTATCTTTAAACTTTTAAAAAGAAAACAGTATTTCTTTTTTAAATTGCTCCCTGAATGTCTGTCACAAAAAAAGCAGCACAGCATGCCATTTCTGCTCTTGTGCCCAATTCACGATTAGATATATAAGCTAAATCACAATACAGCCATCATGCAAATGCCTATTAAGAAAGGTACTTTAATTATCCAGAGTTTAAGGGAATCAAAGGTCGACAGGAGAGGGACAGGGAACAACACTCATTAAATTGCAGTGTGTGCACAGGCATAAACTTGCACATAGACATTATGGTAGCACAATTTTATATTCTATTGTGTCGGGGGAGCATTTCTAGAATTTGCCTTAAGCTTTACTCTAAGTACTCAAAACTTGCAAAGTTATTTTGTATCTGCCACCAATGGAGGCCACAATATTACTTGATATAAACTCTGGACAGCTGTGATAGCACAGGGGAGAATACAATTCTGCATCAGGGAATAAAACAGCTTCTTATTTTTAAAACCAGATTAAAAACTGCATTAAAAATTACATCAAAATTCGGGACTATAAGAGATAATAAACTATGAGACCAAGGCAAGGAAAGCAATCAAGCATATATATTAAATTCAATTTTTCATATGGCTACTCACAATCACACGTTCTAGTTCTGTGTGGCTTATGGACACACAGAGAAACATACAACATGGACAATCTTTAAGGCAGATTTTGAAGGTTCTTTTATATTTTTTTCCCTGCTGTTTTAACCCAAGAATATACTTCTAGAGTCTACCAGGCTAATAACCATTCCAATATCTATTAATTCAATAGTAACACAGAGTGCAGAAAGCACTTAAAAACAAAGCTGGAGAGATTACACTACCAAAGTCTGGCTTCATTTCACAATATAGCCACAGCAAGTCAGGAAGGAGATAGGGAAATTATAAATATAATAGCAGTTCTCACTATGAGTAGCGGCTTAATCATTCATGTGGATGTGAGCTAGAGATTTCTTTCCAGCAATGACCATATATAAAACACACTCAGCACACATATTAGTGTTGTCTGAGGCAACAACTGTGCCACTAACAAGAGAGTAGCTAGTTACAAGATTCTCTATCAGAACTACAGATTGATCCAATCTCGCATCTGCCATAAATTAATGTGTGCATTAAAACATTAACTACAGTTGTGCTCCTGTGGTTGCAACTGCAGAGCTTTGGTGACAAGTAGTAATGTCAAAATACATTGTATTGAGGAATGCTTTGATTGATTTATTGATTTCCTTTAAATGTCAGCACTGGTGTAGTTTAAGTGAGGTTAACATTTATATACAAACCAATCTCACTGACAGCACTAAAACTAGATAGGAGTATTTGGAGACAAATGATGTAATCTTTTAAATGAAGGACTGAGGACAATGAAAATAAGTTCCTCACCAGTTGCTCTCTCACCTGACATGGGAAAGGAAAAATTGAGTGCTGTGACAAGGCACCTACAGCTCTTCCACTACAACAGAAATCCTCTGCTGAATAAATTGTTCTGTTGAAGTACTGTTAATCATGAGATTGGGACTTACATTCCTTCTATTGCTACTGTCACCAGCAGTAACCTCTCCCTCCCCCACCTGCAAAAGCTTTACAGAAATGCATTTCAAAAGCACTAAATCCATTTTATAAAAGTGAATAGGTCTGATTATTAAAGTGCTGCCGCTTAAAGGATCACATGCCTCATTCCATTCTTGACTCTTGAATCAGCAAATACTAGGATTTCATTTGCCAACAGAAACATTTTTTCCAGTCCTGCATTGCAAAATCCAAGTATCAGCACATTTAGTATGCCTAACAAAGGTGTGAAAATACTTATTTCAGTGACATATCTACAAGGTAAGATTAAGTATGAGTCGATATAAATCTACGGGATTTAGTTTACATTCCAAACACTATAATGAGAATATATTATAAAAGTTAAAAAGATAAACAGCTAAACATAAGTAAATGCAAGGCAAACATCAGCTATGAACATTGACATAAAATACACATAATCACAGCGATATCTTTAATTTTGACACATACTGCTTTCCAGCATAGGAGAAAACTGCAGTGTAAGTCTATATAACTTCTACTTCATTTATTAAAAAGAATAGGAATATTTTTATCAAATTAGGAAAGGAGTGGAAAAAAAAAAGCAAAGAGGAAGATGTCTCAGAGAACTAAACCATCTACAATGCTGTTAAGCGAGAATATGAAAGTAATTAATGGTTATAAAGAGGCCATATAATTTTACCTCTTTGTGCCACAAGCTAAACAAAGAGCATGAGTTCAAGTATTGAATGGCTGCTTGCACTATGAGTGCCATCCAGACCCTATACTGAACTAGGCAGGGTTCAACCTAAACAAAAGTGATTACAACTCTAATCCAGGAATTTTCTAAAATTTTGAGTACTTCTCATAATCAACTTAGATTAAGTTGAAATTATGTGTTTTGCACAAAACACATTTTATGTGGAAAATTATTGACATTTACTGAGAAGTCATTATTGGGACATAGAAATAGCAGACAGAGGTAAAATTACTCACGAAGACTGATGACAGGAGATCAACTAAGCATAAATGGGTGGAAACTTAAGAAAACATTATCAAGAAAGCAATTCAACAGTCCTGACAGTGTGTATTCACTGCTTTATGACCTGCTGTACAAGACAGATGGCGAACCTGAAATTAACATCACAGGTCATTCAATTAACTGAACTACTGAATTTAATTTTAAAAAGAAGCAATTAAAGAGGGACCAGAAATCAAATACTAGTACTCTACAATTAGCTATTTATTTAGTCACAGACACATTCTATACTATCTTTATCAAAGCTACAACTCACTGAGCATCATAATTATTTGAAGAGTTATCTTATTCCAATCTATTTGGTAGTAAAAGGCAGTTTTAAGTTTCTTTGATGTGAATACTTAATAGATCAATAATATTTTTCTTTGTAATAAGCCTGGCCTAAACAGAATTGTTTTGTCCAATGCATAATTCTATCACTGATATCTAAAACAAGTATTATTTCTACTCCTTGAAAATGACATCATTCATTCTTTGTATGCAATTACAGAAATTGAGAAAGCACAAAACCTCTACATTTTTGCTGTTGCAAGTGCCCTGTATGGCAAAATACAGAGTAGGAACCCTTAAGACTGCAGCTGAAGTCATACAAAATAAGTAACTGGAGCGATTTCCATTCCATCATCTATCAGAGTACAGGTGACATGTTTCAGTTTCCAACAAGATTAGTAACTGTATTAGTCAAGAGAAGCAACCAAAACAGAGTTCTAAGTTTTGTTTCAGTGCATTCTCATTAACAGGTTAATTTTAAGTCACCTCTTCCAGTGTTTTATCACTGTTAGAAGGACTGATCATAACTGATCATTAAAAAAAAGTATAGGAAAAATAACTCCTAAGGATTTCTGTTCAGGAAATAAGAAAAAAACCCAAATAATTCTTAAATATGTATTAATTTTTAAAAGTGGAGAGAAGTGGATTCATGTGCTCCTGTGAAAGGAGATCTGTTGTGGGATTTATGAGCAATTTAGAGAAAGTTTTGGAGGAAAAAAACACTCCAAGTATAGTGACGCAACAGAGATGGAAAAATGAGAAATTCCCTGTACCAGTCACCTGCAACCTCCTTCCTTTGTGCAGAACTTTTTTCAGTAAAAAGAGAGTATCGAGTACTGTTAGGTACAGAAAAGGTACAAATACAAAGTTTACTATTTCTGGTCAGTCAGAAGCAATTGCAATAGTTATTTAATGTAATCAAAGCTCTGTTTGATACGGCAGTGACCTTACTAGCTTGGTGCCCCACTTCATAAGGCGCTGAACCACAAAAGGGAGCTGCTTGCTTCAAGATTCTTCAGGATAGCAAATAATACTCCAGTCTTGATGAAGGACTGAATAGTCTTTAGGAAACGGAGTGTAAAATATCACCTTTGAACTGACTGGTGTATCAGAGACAAAGACACTAAAGTACATAGACTTCATAACAGTGTATTTATTCTCCAAAACAGAATCAAATAATTCCTGTGATTCTTTGATTCCACATTATTTATGGCATGTGAAGTAAGGGGGAAAGTTCTATCTTGTCTTCTTTCCTTCACAATGGAAAAAATTCAACACAAAGGGCCCTCTTTGCGACTCGGCCCTTATTTTTTTCTAAAAAAATATCAAAAATAGTAAAAATTTTAGAAAGCAAAATACAAAATATGGGAGTTTAAAAACGTCTTATGTGATGCCACTAATCAGGCAGTAAAAATTACATTTGCTTGAATAGGTAGAACAACCTTAATTAAAAAAAACAATATTCCCCTCACAAAACTCAAAAATTTTCTAGATGGGAAGATTACATTTTTTCCTGGCTATGCCATCACAGAACAGAACAAATGTCATTTACCAAGTTCTTTCATTGATTTTAAACAGAGCACATCAAGGACAAGTGTACAACAGGGGAAGCATAACCCATTACACAGTAATGGATATTGCTAAAGGTTGCTTCATTACCTTTACTGGATGAGTGGCTGGTTTTTCCTTATATAAATGACACCCTTTAGACAAAACCTCGTCCACATTTGGCTGTTTAGCCTGCACTGCTGCTTCAGTTTCCTGAAAAATAAAAATACATGCAGTGTAGATTAACTCTAGCATAAGCAATATGACTGAAAAGTCCTAAAGCTCCACTGGAGGCTGTAAACCACCAGTAGATTATTTTCTACTCAAGACTGGGCTTCTGGGAAAACTTATGCATAGTAGCAGCTAAGGACAAAGAAGGGTCACCAGAGAAAACAAGAGCAAAGAGATGGAAAAGACTAATGTCAGCAAAATAAGCAGCAATAGGTCCCCGCATTCTGAAAGTTTCATTTTAAAAAGTTACAAAGTTAATAAAAATTCATACTAGCAACAATAGGCAAGAGAAATCTCATTGAAGCAGCTCTGCCTTTTCTCTGGTTTACGTTACAGCAGATTCAAAAGTGCATTGGAAACAAATTTTGTTCATAAAGTGCATGGCATTAGAATATGAGATGCAATACTGAATTAAGGAAGATTAAAAATATTAATAGAAAACTACTATTAGTTTACCAGTAAGTACTGGTTTTCTAGTAGTAGTTTGCTGCTACTACAAGTAAACTAGTAACTATCTAATAAAGCATTGATACTAAAGGAATCAAAACCAAAAGTACAGTAGCAGTGACAGCTTCCAAAGATACAGGGAGGTACCAACCATTAGCAATAACACTCAGTTTATCAGTAAGTGTATATTCTATATCAGCTTTTGTTTTTAATCTGGAAAGGTGTCTCATTCACATGCTAGCATAAGGCAACTCCAAGAAACTCTCCCCAAAACCAGCAAATTCATTTTGTCAGGCACTGACAAAACAAATAATGGATGAAGTACTAAATATATATAATCAAAAGTAAAAAGCAAAAATCAAAAACCCAAAACACCAAAATCACACTGAAAATGTACAAGAACTGATAAAATACACCTGAAGATCTCAAGTACAAGCTAAAAAAACAAAGAACAATTAAACTAACAACAATAAAAAATTAATTTACAATTCTGAGCTACTAAAATGCACTAGCTGGATTGGGTTTTTTCCCCCCTCTGCACTCTTCTCCTATTTATTTTATAATTTGATTACCTTATCCTAACCAGTACTGGAGACTATCCACTGACTCTCCAACTTGATTTTCTGTCTACAATCTCAGTTATCATTAGTGTGACAGCAGACAATATACCATTACATACTATTTTAAACATCTGAAAAGGTATTCTTCATGGATTCAAACTTCATTTGTTCTTTATGGATAGAATACAGGTATAATGTTTCATAGGCAGGTAGCAGAAACAATATATTTTGCAGCTAAATCACCAATTTCTACTGCTCCACACTTTTCTGGAATTTGAAGACCTAATCTTGTGTAGTTTGATCTTTCAAGATTACTGTCCTTGACCTGAACTGAAATATGTTGTGCAAGACTGTCCAATATAGCATGACACTTCATTTGAGATTTATTTGGAAATAAGAATAGAGATAATAGTCACGAGAAAACAAAAGGTTCTCCACATCTTGTCATTCATTTGGACACTGATGAACCTAACAGATATCATATTTCCTAGCACAGCATCTCCTTCTAACATTAATTCCAACTTTACCTAAAAACATGACACAAAATTATTTTGAAGTTCACACCTGACACTAAATTGCTGCAGTTACTTTCAGG
The DNA here is from genome assembly GCA_013400935.1 of Turnix velox. Taxonomy (NCBI): domain Eukaryota; kingdom Metazoa; phylum Chordata; class Aves; order Charadriiformes; family Turnicidae; genus Turnix; species Turnix velox. The sequence continues at coordinate 522,482 of VZTY01034089.1, forward strand.
GAGCTCTTCACCCAGTTCTCTGTCTGATGGGATAGTCCCTTGACGAATTCTGCCCAGTGAGCAAAGTTTCCAGCAATTTCAAATCCATTTGCTAGGTGACACCCTATTAATATGGGTCGACAGGCAGGAGAGTAGTTTCAGGATGCTGTTCCATCATTCAGTTCCCAAAGAGAACAAAGAGGTAATAACCGTAACATGGTCTCCAATGGTTCACTTGCAACAAAGAGATCACAGTTATTATCTAGCCTCTGCAGCATCCAGGAGAACAGCACACTCCCAAGAGCAGGACTTGACATGTGCTCTTGATCACACAGGCGAGGCTACTACTAAAGCTAATAGAAGTCATCCCCATGTACCTCCATCAGTTTTTCTGAAAATACCAACATTGTAACTCTTCAGAAGTCCTGACTGAAGAGCTCTGATGACACTGCCATGCTCATTTTGCTTATTGAGGTAGGACACTTGTAGGGCAGACTTAGCACTGTCTCTGAGAGACAGAGCTGACGACTGGAATTGCATGATTTATGAACTGCCTGTGAAAGGAACCATAATGCTACTTCAGGGCCGGGTGATGAATATGCTAATTAAAATTTTCACACATATGGCAAAATAAGATACATCATCATTGGAAGCTGCTGTGTCTCAAACATGTATAAACAGCCAAAAATCAAACAGGTCACCTTTTTTCCATGACGTATCATCTGTGAATTTTCAGTAGTGTTAAAATGGTGCATCCAAACTGATGAAAACCTACTGCTGAATAAGCCACATTGGCTTCTTTATTTCCAGCAACATGTCAGCTCAACCTGCTGAGCAAATTTACAGGCTGAAAAAGTGGCAGAGACCTGTGTACAGACCCATATGGACAACAAAAGTCTGTTGCTATAGCTTAGAAGTCAGGACATTCGGACTCCCTAGCTAAAAGCAATACATTGCCTAAACTTCTGGTGCACATGCCAATGGAAGAGAAAGTTTGATGGCTTGGCATATGTTATTTCAAGAGATGGTCACTATCCTAGTGACACAGACAGGCTGTTTGACATATGCTGCACATACACTAAGAGACCCAGAGAAATATCTATGAAAGTATCTGCAGCATGTCAGAGTGTATATTTGTCAACATTTAGAATAATGAACACTAATTAAACTTCTCTGGTAATTGCAGTAAAATTTTTGGGATCAATTACATTATCCTCCTGGGACATTTTCTGCAGGGACAGTAGGGGGAGCTTAGGATGATTATACCCGTGTCTTCATGGTGAGGTGCAATGCAAAAATGGAAACTTAAATACAACCTTCAAATAAAAAACAAAACTACATTTAAATAAATACATTGACATGTAATGATCTCTTCATATCAAAACCATACATTAAATGAAGATTAATATAAAATTATTTTTTCTCAGGTAAATAGCAGTACAACGAAGTTTCCCTTCACTTTAAAAGGCAGCAATATGTAACAACCACATACACTAAACCTGAAATCTAATGTAATTTGGAATATTTTAATTTCAAAAAGGCTTTTTTGAAATTATCAGACATAAATCCCTATGTATATTTGACTTGGTAACATAACATTACATTTAGCTATTCTTTTTCTTGTCACTTAGATGAGGGGGAGCAACACATAACCAGATTTCTCTGAGGTGGATTTTTTACTCACACAGAAGAAGGTCCAGCAAGACTCAGTGAAAACTTCAAGTGCATCTTTCAGGTTATGATTTACAGGTATTTTAGGCAGAAAAAAAACCCTATAAATAAATATTGAGTTTTAGAGTGCCTGATTTTTTCCTCACAAGTAAAGAAAGGGAAGCAGATAGAAAATATTAATGTATTCCCATCTTTAAGAAATCTTGTTCTAAATAAGTGACCTTGTTTTATCTCGACTCGGCTTTGTGCATTCCCATTCAAGGAATAGACTAACAAAGTGAACAAAGAAGAATGTTCAGAGGAGATTCAATTAAAGCACATAAAAGTTCAGTTAAACCATAGCAAGCATGAGATCATGATGCTAGGTCAGTCAGAACAGTCATTGGTGTTCCTAGTATTCATGTTAGATATATACAATATTATCAGAATACATCCAAGACAAGCTACTAAATGCTGTGGTCATGTTGAGGTGGGACTTATTTAACTGGTGGGACAAAGGGAAAAGAAATGTGGTATCCAGTATATAATCTTCCTGAATAATGACTTCAATCAGTCTTGATAAAGTTCAAGACAGAAGCTTGTATCTCTGTTCTTTTCTACATAACAGATGAAAAAGCTTGATTATGTCTTGAATACTCTTCTTATCTCTGTGCAGAAATAAAATGTCCAGTGAACACCTGAGTTACAGAATTTAGCTTCTCCTTCCCATCTCAGGGCTTTGTGGAAAAAAAAAAAAAAAATACAGGTAATTCAATTTAAAGATGATTCCATTAGTGGCCTGCATAGAAGCTTAGAGTAAAACCGTTCTTTGGCTAAAAGTATCCTGTAAATAGTGGACAAGCAATTTTACAGACCTGCCTCTAAAAATGCCATTTTAATGAGTGAATGAAATAACTATTGTTCCCACTCTTCCTATTGTTTCCACTCTACGAAAAAAAAAAAAAGACTCAAAGTACGATCCCAAGTCAGTGCTAGAAGCCATCTTAATAGGAAAAAAGAATATTGTGGGATTCATCCAGCTTTTTAAAAGTAAAACATGCAAAATACAGTAATCTGATTGTGATGAGACTGGAAAATCTGTGTAGCCATGGTTCTTGACCTATGCAAACAATTTTCAAGATATTTCAGAGGAGAAACAATTATTCCAAAGAATACAGCACTACCGGAACGACCTTTTCCTTTTAGAAGTGAAACAATTCAATCTTGGGGTATATAACTACTTTCTAAATGTGAATTTGTGCAGTTTGTAAAATGTGCAGATATTGCGTCTAGTAAGACTTGGTGGTGTCATCATTCTGCTCTCTACAATCTCTCCTACATCTAGTACTGGAAAAGGAAAAAAAAAAAAAGAAAAAGAAAAAAGAAAACCTCAGTAATGTAATCTAAGAAAGAAGGTTCTAAAACTATAAGCCATGCAGAGTGCCTGAAATAGCAATCCTGAACACTCTGCAGAGTTAAAGGATGTTTTTCCCAAAGCATGTTTTCCTGTTGGCTATCAGAAATTTGTGAGATGCCTTTCTACATCTAGAGGAGATGAAATACAGTAATCTTCTCTCCACACAGAGAAATCAGTATCTATCCATTGCAGCTGTCTGTCCTGAAAAGGAAATTTCCTGGAGGTACTGAAGATAGATGAAATTATTAGCTGTAAAGACATGACCCGCAGATGTGGCATATGAAAAGAATTTGGCTACGGTGGTCATATACCGATAAAGCACAGTTAATCACCCAGTTGGACTGTGGAACGAACCAGTAAGAAGAATTCTTTAAAGCTGGATATGATTCAGAGTATTTTATTTTGAGGCTAGACAGGATGAAACAGCTGCTCCTGTTCAACCTAGACTGCAGATCCTGTCTTTTTTCCAGTGCATTTATAGAAGAGATAATAACAAACCCAGGAGAATTGACACAGAAGGAGGAAATCTGGCAGAAAAACGTAATGAGAAATTCTTGGGAGACAATAAGGGATGTCCCAATAATTTTTAAAGGTCTCTTCTAGTTACATGCTCCCTTAGATGCTGAAGGATGGCAGCTTAAGAGGAAGAAAAGTTACCTGGATAAACTTAGTAAGAGATACGGATTACCACCATAAATATGTTGGCTGGCAATTGAAATTTGGTGATAGTCATAAAAGTACAATCAAAATAAACCATTTTTATGATTTGGTGAACAGGAAAGAAAGAAATCAGTATTTCTTCTCCCCCAGTACACACACAATTATAGTTAATAAACCATCTTAAGAATCATTTAACTTGAGACGGAGGCTTTTTTTTTCATAAACTAATTCTTGGTTGCCTCTTCCACTCTCTCCCTTAGGTCAGGACTTCTATGCAAATTTTCCTCCTCTTTTCATTTTAGTAAATAATGGACTGTTTTCAGAGGAACTTCTGGCTACAAAAGAAAATTAGAAAAAAACCCAAAATCTATTACTGTTCTAACATTGTTTTGTTTCTTCTAGCATGTTCTCAAATATGTCCATCTTCTGGTATTAGCTTTTAAAACATCATTTAAAAGGAATATTCCTGAGAGTATATTCCTACAGTTTGTCCTCCAATAGTTAGAGAGGCACATTTGTTACTGGAAGAAAAAGTAAAGACAGCTCCAGCATCAGAAGCTGGGGTAGATTTTCATAAATAGACTTTATGCTCTTGTAATTTGGAAAATAAACACCTTTCCCAATTCCAGCTTTACAACTGTGAACGAGTAAGTTATAGCCACATTCTGGATGACAGCACTTTAATGGTGAGAATGTTAGAAAACTACCTTCTGAATAGGAGAGGAAAGCCACTATCTCTTAAGTTAACTGTACTAAAGCAACCTATAGTTTCGATACTGGCTTCACAAGAGTCTTGGTAAAGTGCTCCATCATTTCAGTAAATTTCCTTCTATATTTATTTGTTCATTTATACTAAGCACAGTTCTTTCTGGGATTCTGAGCAGTACTTGAGTGGGCATGCAAGAGGAATACAAAAGGTACTGTATGAACTCAGTAACTTCCAAGCAACTCACACTTCTAAAAAGTTTGCTTTTAGGAACTAAATTTTATTAGTCAACTATTATTTCCTAGAAAAATAACACCATACAATAAATACTGCATTGATCAAAAAAAATCTTTCCTAAGACACAGATAAGGTTTGCAATCCATTCTCAAAGCAGCAAAATCTATTGCAAATTTAACAATTAGCAAGGATTATGCATTGAGAAAGTTTTGCTGCACTCCTATTTGCAGCTAATACTGTATAATATTCTCATACTCAGAACAGAAATGCAACCAAATCTCTGCTAAGTTCTCAAAGCTTAGAAAGAAAATATTAAACAGGCTGCTCCTCAAAGTCCCGAGAAAAGATTTCTGGAAAAAGCAAATATGGATTTATCCATAGAAGATCATACTCTGTGTCCTGTGAGTTGATTGATGTTTACTCCATTTATTTATATTTTACTTAAAAAATCAAACAATATTTCATCATCAGAAGTTTTCAAACTTCTACTAAATCAGACACATACATCAGAACACAGTGAGTTAAATCTCTGGGGTACATATTCCCTATGTGTTCATGCTGGCAAACTACACTATCTTTTATTGCATATAAAACCTACTCATTTTATGGGATGCTAGTAAAATGAAAAGGCAACAGAATCAATAAAGAGTTAAAACCTGACTTAACTGGCTTCACCTGTCAGCAGACAGTGCCAAATGAAGACTGATGCAAGGAAAAATACAAGTGTCCAGTCAGCACCTTCATTCTCTCAGATGGGTGAATTTTCTTTTATTTGTCTGCAATTAAGTTTGCTACTCCTCAGTCATGCTCTTCTCTTATGTTCTAACCAGAGGTTGTCAAGAATATAATGAAGTAATTGACAAGAGTTGACAGCTTTCCTATTGTCATTCAAAGCACAGCAAGGACAAAATCCAAAATCAAGTTATTTTCAAGAATAAAGTTATTTTCAAGAATAAAAAAAATTTTATTTTTTATCTGTCAAAAATGAACACTATATGTTATTTTAAATATATAGCAAGTAAGCACTGTGGTGCTAAACAGGTACAAATACTACACCCAGATATGGTTTGAAGCTTCTTCAGGAGTATAGGCAAAAATAAAGGTTGTGTAAACCTTGGAGAAAGGACTCAAATATAAATGAGTACAGGAGTGGTGACTGACAACCCAGAACACAAAAGGAGGGAGTAAAGGGGAAAGACTGGGAAACCAAGCAGGGAGAAAGGACGAGTGAGTTTGCAAGAAGTGGTTTCCAAGACTATGTGGAAAAGATTATTCACAAGGGACAGCAGGATTTCAGTGAGCTCAAACTAGGAATGGGAATTTCTGCATTTTGTCAACTCATTCCCTATACAGAATGTAATTTCTACATTCATTCCTTAAAATGCAGGGACTCACATTTCTGTTCACCACCTCTTTGTCCTAATCATCCTCTACAGTCACCTACTCCTGTCATGATCTCCATGGAATTCTGTTTTCCACAGGAAATGGAAATACTGGGTCAGAGACCTGGAGAAAATCCCAGGAAGTGCACTTTATTTCTCCTGTTGCTGGAGGAGTATCCTGACTCCTAAGGAAGTAGCACACTAAGCAGACATTGCTACCTCTCTCCTGTGCCCCCTCCTCTTATCTCTTCTTCTATCCTGCACATCCTCAGCTCTCCCTGAAAAGTTAGAGAGTACCATCATCAGACAGTTACAGAATACATAGGATAAGTTTATCTGTTTGAGTCAGAACAGAGCATCTCCAGTTCCTCCTTTAACATCCGGGCAATTGGAGTCAGTAGGCATTCTAAGCCATTTGATCCTTAAAAGTAATGGAGAATTTGTGGAAGTACTAAATGCAAATAAACCTCACATCGATTCATACAGCATTAATATGCGTATTATTAAAGTAAATTACAGAAATGCAATAGAAAAAGCCTAAATACTTTTAGCTCAATATATCTATTTATTGCACAGCACGTTAACCCCCAAAAAATAGAGAGTAATACAGAATGGGGTTGGGTGAAAAAATACCTATTTTCCTTTACTAATAAGTATTTTCCTTTGCATCTTCTACAATTGCTGTCACTATTTTAAAATGTAGAGGAGAAAAGATGGTGGCGTACATACACCTCCACAAAGAGTATTCCTTGACTAATTTAAGAGTAATTCTACAATTTTCAGAATATAACAACTAGGAGAGCTAAGTGAAACACTTAAAATGCAGAATTTCACAGAACTTTAAACATAGAACTACAATCACAAGACCTACAATCACAAGACCTACATGCCTCACAGGCCATGATAGCTACAGCAGAGAACACATTTCTCTGTTGAAAATTTAAGATGTGAAATTCAGAAAAATAGATAACATCAAAATGAATTTTCACCAGACACTCACTGTCTGTCTGCTGAACTGCTATCAAGGTCTTGCACATAGAGCCAGTTATGTTGTAACTTTGCAGAGATCCAGAGCAGGGAAAATGCATTTGTCCTGAAGCTCTCTACTGTCTTTAGCTCTCATCACCTATGGTAAGATTTTTTTTTTTCCTCTCAGCAGAATATGCAGAAAGGACTGTAAATCTCAGAATAATGTATACATACTCTGAACGGAAAACCAGGCAAATTGTAGAACAAAATCATTGCAAATGAAATGTCAGCCTTCTGCACAACATCAATCAAGCTATACAAATACTGGTTGAAACTCCTTATTAATTCCTTGGATAGACAGATAACTCCGTTTTGAAATCAATTATATTTGCTGTTTGGACAAAGGTTAAAATACTTTGAGAGTTTTTGAGGTTGGGTTTTTTCAAAATGTTCCAAGTTATACATTTTAGCACTTCCATCAAAAATTTACTTAAATGCAGTTCACCTAATGAAACTTGGGAAAGATATTTTCAATCTAAAATTCACCTGACAGGACATAGAGTGGGATTTTATATATTTTTTTTTTAATCCGGGATTCAAATAATTTTCATAGGAGACTGAGAAAACAAATTTGGGATGCACAGTGTTTTCCTAATTGTTTTTATGCAATATGAGCAGTTAACTTGGTATTCTAAGTATTTCAGTATCAAAGTGCTTCTAGTTACACTAAAATTCCTAAAGGAATCAGAACTAACATGCACCTTAGTAAATTATTTCCAAGATTACTTTGTTGAGTGTTTAAATACAGAAGTTGCACACATGAATTGACTAAAAATTTGCTTTAAATGTCTTGTAACTTGTATTTTCTGGTTGCTATGTTTCATGCATAGTGTCATTTTTAGCTACCATTCATAAAAGCAACCTTTCCAGCCCATTTTCCCTTTATGCAATTTGCTGATACATGTAATATGGGTTTTTGAACCACTGCTCAAAGACATATGAACTGGTGGTAATGATGCAACACACCACAACCATGTGGGCTGCAGTTATACACTGCAAAACCACACTCCAATTATATAGCTATAGATGTCTTGACTGCAGTTAAACAGAGCCGAGGGTTTGAAGCTACTGTGTTTGATCACAGATTCAAAATGTTCCTACTAATATGGATTAGATTTTGATTTTTTTTGTGTGTGTGTGTTATTTTTCCTATTTCAAGGACTACCTGCAAGTGAATGCTTAGGTAAGATACTGCCTGTGTGAAATTTATGCATAAAAAAGAAATCGGGATTAAAAGGAAAAAATTCTCATTATGAAATATGTAGGCAGCTAAAAAAAATCTACCAACCCACATAAATTTGCTTTTTGTTTTTTCTTTTGGCACCATACAGGCAGTATTTAAACTAACACAATATCATAGATAATAACCTTCACTGTGTTAATTTTTGCAACTAACGAAGTGGCAATAAGTAAAAAAGACTTAGCGGTATTTTCAATTATGAACAAGGCGACTGAGTAAAACAATCTTTTCAAAGTACTTCAGTACATTGATATGTATTATATGCGCTGCTATTTACTTTTTTAGTTGGTGTCTGTTATGAATAAGAGTTCAACAAATATAAAGCATAAACGTAAACTAATTTAATACTACTTGTTTGAAGACAACTAGAAAACACATTTTTTAAATTATCATTGATTCTATGCCAAAGATAGATTACATATCATATATATCACTGTTTCTTTGTAAAATTCTGACTTTTAACTTATTTAAATTTGGTAGAATTGGATAACTAAGGTAACTTAAGATAATCTTAGCAATAACATTTAAAAACCCCTTTATGTTCATGAAGTTGATTCTAGCATTTCCCACATTCTGTTTTCTGGATTACCAGTAGTTAAAACTTGTAATTAAAGGACAAACTGCTGGCAAGATTTGAATATTTTCCAGGGAATCTTCAATGGATTCTGCAGCAATTTTGCTCTCAAAACTTCATCTCTGAAATAGGAATTCACTAAATAAAATTCTACTGCATCTCAGAATATTTTCTATAAATTATTAATTTACCTGAAAATATAATTGATTGACTATTGACCTCCTCAGTTGAGGAGGTTTTGTAAGGAATGAAATTTTGGACACAAAAGAAAAAGAATCAGTTTTATAATGCTAATCAAGTGACTGAAGAAATTTGTAAGCCTAGACTTCTTAGAAGACTTTAGAAAAAAACTGATATGTAAATTTAAAACACTAAATACCAAAGCAATTATTCCAATATTAAAAATTATAAAATCTAGCCAATCTCTAAGCTTTTCTTGTCTCTTCCTTACTCAACAGTAGAGTTTCCATAATTTGCATGTTTGAGTTTCTAAGATTTTACCTTATGACTTCTTGTTGACTATGTCAGAAGACAGTAAAATTTAGTTACTATGTCTGTATGCACACAGGTACATGTTGGGTATGAGAGGTTCTGGTTTTGACTGTAAAAAACACTTCAACTACTGCCTGATCTGACTGTAATAGATTGCTGAATGTTAATTTCATTTAGGCACAGATAGGTTGTGAGAGGAAAGTTTTAACTTTTTTTTGTCTCATTCAGCCATTTGATTCTTATGTATTTAGTAATGTCCTATGATTCTAGTTCTAACTTTTGAATCATATCAGTACTTCAAAGCTTTCTGGAGTTCTTCCTGTAAGTGAAAGCTCTGGGAATTCTAATAAAAACTCTCAATTACTTGAGGGTCTAATCATACATAGGACTATGAGGAAATACATATTTTCAGGAAAAGAAAATTGAGAGAAATCAAGAGAATAAGTTGGTTAGACTTTCTGAAGGTATTTTCTTAAAGCTGCCAAAATACTAGTGAAGCATCACTTGTTATCCTCCCTTGCAGGATTCCCCTACCATTTTTTCTTGCAGGCAAAGTAAACAAATCTCAGCAGAACTGTCAGTAGGAGGAAATGAAGGTCAGTACTTGCACAACTTCCTTTAGCTGTAACTCTGATGCTTCACAGATTGTTGATGCCGTAGGCAAAGCTGTTTCAAAGTGTAAAAGTATATGCCTATATCCACATGTTTAGAATAAAGTATCCATAAAAGGTTTAAGTACATAAAATTTGGATGGCTGGATCAGAATAAATACATTTCATAGTGCTTGTGTATCCTCTTAAATAGTCCATTAAGGGGACAATGAAGAAGTTTCTATACCTTCCATTATAGGAACATTTGCCACCTACTTAGACTCTGATTAGCTGGCTTAGCCAAAATAAACTTGTGATTAAAGATAAGCACACTATTATCAGGACCACAAAAATAATTGCTATGACCACAACCGTAATTGCTTTTTGAACTAATGCTAATTAGATACTCTATATTTGCTTTCTTGTCCGAATTAGAACAACAGGACTGATGGTTAACAAACAGAGATCAAGAGAAAACTCATTTACCGTCTATTAATACAGTACGGGAGCTCTTTCTAGTTTGGCAAACAAAGCAATGGCAGTTGAAGCTAAACAAACTCAGCCAAGAAAAAATGTGCTGGGTTTTAATTCAATTGTTGAAGTAATTTACCACAAGATGTGGATGACTCTCTATAGCTGGAAATTAGAAACTCAATCCTGTTTTGTTCTGTTTGTTTGTTTTTGAGAAAGGTGTTCGAGCAGGAAATAATTCAGCAAATTGAAAGGATTACTTTATAGAGCAGGTCTGTCTGGATGATTGGAGCAGTATCTTTTGACCTTATATCAACCCAGCCACACTAATTCTATCCATGTTTCTGACAGATGACAAACAGTTGCCCGTTCAAAGTCAGATGCAATGTTTCCATATAACAGGTCATTCATATATAATCTTAATACTTCAAAGGAGTGTGATGGCTTGCTTTAGGGCCTTTACTTTATATTAATATTTATAACAGAAGGAAAGCGGAGACCATCCTATTAGAAGGTTGTGTGTGGCTGTGCCTCAGTAACTGCTGCACAGCTTGCTCTGCTGTTACGTGGTTATCCCCTTGCATACATTTTTAGCACAAAGAATTGCCAAAATACCATTGTGAACATATGTCTAAACACTAAAAAACTGCCAGAGACCTGAAAGAAGCAAGGCTACCCTCAAGAGATTCCAAAAAGCAAGACAGAAGGGAAACTAGTGCAGTTTGCATCAGGAGCTAGGAAGATACTGGGATTTCCTGGGCCATACTATTTTTTTCAAGTAAGCAGAATATGTTGAAACAAAATCGTATTTTATAGTAAGGGCTGTTATAAATTACCAGTCATTTATTGGAACTTCTTAACTTTAAAATAATTCACTGCAACAATTTCACAGTGTATCCATTTCTCTTAAAGTTTGTGCTGCTCTTTAAGCTGAAAAATACATACAATTCAGAAGCCAAGGTGTTGCCCAAAGCCTTAATTGCCACAACGCATTCGAGAGATCATAGGATTACGAGGTGCCCCAGCAGGTTCCAGGGTCCTAATACTTCAAGGTTGATTAAGGAATGTGCTGGACTTGTTCTGTCTCTTTATGTCTGCATCTTATCTCCTGTTTGCTTGCTGTATTACAATGACGAAGGGAGGAGCCTGTCTCACTACCTCCTTCTGTACTGAACTCTAGTTGTTCGGTCCAGGCAAAAAATCATACTAAGATCTAGAAGTCATTTGTAGGGCTGGAGTAGAGGAGGCCAATACAACGTAATTTGAAATCTGCAAAAAGCCTCTCTAATAATAGGTTAATAAATTTGAGGGAATAAACAAAGAGTTTTTTCTTTAAAAAGTTACTGCATCACATCCAGCAGGAATACATTCTATGTCATCACGTGCTAATGCAAACGCAACACACCACTTGACATATTTAAATCCAGGATGCAAGTAGGCTGCAGAGCATTTGTGGGACACAATCACAGTCAATGGTTGTACCAGGATGGATTCAGCACTGCAAGGATACTTATGATGTGAGAGGCATAAATGACCATTCTTACAGAACTGAAAAGTAGCTAAATAAAAGATTTCAGTATTATCAATGGTTATCATGTCCATAAGCTCACATAGCAGAGCAGCACACAGACAGTGCTCAGGGCTGAGATCATGCAGATCCACATAGCTATGATCTAAAAGCAGGAGGAGACTGTGTCAAACAACAGAAAAATTATGTCAGTGTCACTGAAGCACTCCATTTCACACATTTCATGTATATAATGTGACAAAAAATAACTGATCAAAACTATACTTTGGCTTGGAGCCATTGGATCTAAGCTGTCCTATCACTAGAAACAATTTAATGGAAAAGAGTAAAAGCTTTCCTTAATTCATAGAACTATGAACTTCTAGAGATACTGCTGACTTCTTTCTCAAAGCTATAAGCCATACAGCTAAAGTTCCAATTAACTTTTTTGACTTACCTTAATATCAAAAGCTCCCGGCTGACCCACTTTATTATAAAGTTCCAGCTGTTTTTTGACAGGTGTTACCCACAACACCACCTGATTTAATTGCTGATCGAGCTCATTGAAATCCTTTAGCAGAATCTCAATTTCTTTTTGTTTCTCTGGGAGATCTTTGGAAACCTGAAAAAAAACACACATCAGTTTTTAAGTGGAAAAAAGAAACAATGCAATTTATCACAACACACATATATACTTTATGACATATTAAACCAGAAATTTTAGACATTGATATGAAGAAGAGCAGACCCATCAGTCAAATTATTATGGCACTCTTTCTTAAAACAAATTAAAAATCAAAACAACAAAAGACAAAGTTCCCAACTCTTCATCTCCCACACTCATTAAAAAAAAAAAGTAAAAAAAAAAACAAACCCACACCTCAGCAAGAAGCTTTTAATTTTTTGGAAATTCTAACAGAAATCTACTATTCTACTCATAGTAGTAGAACTCATGAGTACTCACAAAAATTATGTGTTATTTCAGTGTATGACACTAAGGTGAGTTTTCAACTAGGAAGTGCAACAGCAAAAATACAGATTGATCATTTGAATGCTATCCAATCTTTCTTGACCTCTTGAATCTAGGTATTTATGAGCATATGTTTTCTCACATGGTGATCACAGTTGTGAATCAAGTCCAAAAATGCATGAGCAGAAGCATAAAGTGTAGAAAAATGATAAAGAAATATCATCATCAGTACTGCTAAGGCCACTTGGTTCTCTGATTTGCATTCAAAGCCTTCCAATTTTTAACTATATTCTTTTGTTCCAAAAATACTGGAAATTAAGAATCAACCAAAGGTGCAGTTCAAATCCAATTGCACTCAAGCACTTGGAGTAAATATAGGAACAGGATGGAAACAAATAAGCCAACACAAAGCTCCATGCTGTCTTTGCCAGATTGTTTTCTGCATCTAAGGAGGTGAGGTATCACTGTACTTCACTAAGGGCAGCATTACAGATTTGTACTAGGGAAGAAATTGTCTGTACTTAAAAAAAATAAAATTAATTCACATTAGGAAACACAGGGCCCAGGCAGAGACAAGAAACACGGGCAGTTAATTGCTAAAATCTGCAAAGGAGTACAGTTCCTCTTCCATCTCAAAAATAAAATAAAGTTTCCCAATGTTCTCTGCTTTCAGGCACACATTTTCAATCCTCCTAGAAATTGCAAAACATGAGTTTTCTGATGTAAATAAAATATAATTTCTATGTAAAGTTAAACAGCACTGATGGAAGCATTACTGCCATACTGTGTGGCTACAGGAGTAGCACTCTCTTGCAATCTGTAATGATGGCACTTTAGAGAAGTAAATAAACATAAACCCATCTGAGACAACAAGGCAATGAAGGTTAAAAAATGGAAACAAAAACCACCAAAGAACCACTAAAACCTTCAAGTATATAAAACCACCAGTTGAGAGAATGAGAACCATCTCTTGACATGTACATTTACTTGCTAATTTGGTTTTAAAATACTGACTAGGTGATGCTAATAAGTGCTTCACATATGGTCTATGATTTATTAGGCCATAATTTATATTTGTAATTAAAGAAGTTGATTTGGTGTATATTAGATTATCTTCATTGTTCACTATAGCCACTTCCTAACACTTTGTTTAATAAAAAACTGATCCGCAAGTCACATTTCTTTTTCTATTTTCTAGTCTTGTTAAATGTAAGAATAACTCTGCTTTTCCAAAATGGCCTCAGATCTGAAAGAAAACAAACATGTGTTCATTTCCTTTCTGTATTAACTCAATATCCATGCAGATCGTGGACTAATTTCACAGAAGATTAGTTTCATCTTTCATATAACTTTTGAATGTTAATCTCCAATGTCTAATAGCTTTAATATTACTGTAAACAAGTTCTACCAAAAACTACTGAAAGTAAATAGGTAGTCATAGGCACATAAAAATCCAAGCTGACTTTTGAAGATCTGAAATTTAAATTAATCTGCTTCTAATCAACATTAATCAAGCACATTGGGTCTCTCTCAAGACTGATAAATCTGTAGCTTTAAGAGGAGTGGGGGGAAGTAACCAATTATTTACAACAATAATATTAAATCCAGAAAAGCAGTATATTTTAGGTTAGGTTTCAGTGATAGATTATACTTCAACCTCCTGTTTTCAAAAAAAACCCCACAAAGATCAAAAGCAAAATAAATTTCACCTATAGCAAGAGGTAAACTATAAGTAAACGCAGCCTCTTCTTACAAGTTGGCTCCTGCACTAAAATTATAGAACAAGTATAGGATTATAATACAAACACACACAAAAAAAGTCAATAAGAATTATTTCCTTATATAGAGAAGTTTTATGTCACCTGCTGTTACAATAGAGGCCAAATCAGCATCAGTAAATAAAGGAAATTCCTCAAACTCAGGTTAGTGTTATAGATAAGCACAGATGAGTATTTAAACAAGATAAGATTCAGGTAATGCGTTACATGGCACTGCATGGAAATCAGATTCTTAGATTCTGGACCTCAGGGATTTCCTTTGCTCACTTCTATTTGTCTGTTCAGATTAGACCCAATGTTTTTATGGTACTTACTTGTTCACCTAACAAACCCAACTATTGCTGAAGACTGTTTCTTGAAGGACAGTTTGTTTCCTGAGCTATTCCCAATTTATGCTTGTTTTGAGCTGCAGTAAAACCCTTACGGAATAATGGACATGGACATAAAGACTGGATATCAAGATTTATGCCCTTTCTGTGGCAGAAGACAAATGGGGATGGGACCCTCCAGAATGTCTCCTACAAGTCTTTCAAGATTGTTATTCACAGCACCAGATGGGATTATGATGCTGGTGGGAACATCTCACTGCTCTGCTCCCTCCTGGCATTCTCCAGGAGTTCCTGGATATGTTCAGGTATGAGCAAGCAATGACTAGTGTTTCACTCCAATAATTCTGTCTTCTGCATTTTTATTTTCAAGTATCTTCCTTCTTCATCCTGGTCTCTATTCAGTTTCATCCCCTTCAGTATCACATCTCTTTTCCTCCTGTTTAACATCAGATTTCCTATTTTCCCTCCTATTTATCTTTATAAGGTGGGAAACCGATAGGAACAGTGGTCATAAGGCAACAACTACAGAAAGATAAAAACAAGATCAAAAATGTGTGATACTTTCCCGCACATCTGCCTAAGACTGAATATAGGCCTGACTGAAGAGTGTTATAGGCTGGAAAGAAAGACAAGGTCTAAAATTAAAAACTGAAGAAAGGACAACTTTGATTGGAACATCTTTCTAAAAATCTAACATAACCCTTTGCACACTAATTTTTTTCAGCTTTGCTTAATTTGGTAACAGATCAACATGGAGGACATATCTTGGCTTGCAAACAAATGGAAAAAAAATAAATGTGCCAGTGCAAAGGACAACAAAAGTATGGACTACTTCTTCAAAGAAAAAAATTCTAACTTCTACATCAAAGCACTATACAATATCAAAGATACGTGTCAAAACACCAATCTAATCATGTGATACATCTAAAATTTTGTACTTTAGTTCAAGTGTTAATTAAATTAGATTAGTTGGAAGCTCAGTAACAATAAAAAAAAAGACTTGAGCTTAAAACTGGGAAAGAGTAAAAGAGACTGATTTTACAAACTGACACGCCTCTTCACAATATTTAATTTTGTTCTAGTTTCATATGAATGGATAATTTACCACTTAATTTCTTATATTCCAATTTTTTTCTCTTTTGATAAAAAATTTCAAAACCCACAAGTAAATTAACAGCATAAATATGATAACATCATCTCAAAATACAAGAAAAGTCTGTGAAATTTGAATAATTGCATATTTTCAAAGTCTCGCTCTTTATCTAAATATTTGTTTTTCATCCAAATTCTTGTTTTGGTGGATAGCAGGATGACCATGAACCAGTAATGTGTCCTTGTGGCCAAGAAGGGCAAAGGCCAACTTGGGGTGTATCAGAAGGGGTGTAGTCAGTAGGTAGAGAGAGGTTCTCCTTCCCCTCTACTCTGCCCTGGTGACACCACATCTGGAGTATTGTGTCCTGTTCTGGGGCCCTCAGTTGAAGAGGGACAGGGAACTGCTTGAGAGTGCCCATTGCAGATGACGAAGGGATTGAAGCATCTCCCTTACAAGGAAAGGCTGAGGGAGCTGGATCTCTTCAGCTTGGAGGAGGCTGAGGGGTGACCTCATTCAAATTTATAAATATGTAATGGGTGAGTGGCAGTAGGATGGAGCCAGGCTCTTCTCAGTGAACTCCAATGCATACAAACTGGAATACAGGAGGTTCCACAGAAATATAAGAAAAAAACTTTTTCAGGGTGAGGGTGACAGAGCACTAGAACAGGCTGTCCAGAGACAGTGTGGGGTCTCCTTCTCTGGAGACATTCAAAAACTGTCTGGATGCATTCCTGAGTGACCTGGTCTGGAAGGGTGATTGCGACTAGATGACTCTTGAGGTCACTTCCAATCCCTGATATTATGTGATTCTGTTCTTTCCACCACCACCCCAAGCCCCCATAAAGTAATTACTTCAGGATAAAATTGATACCTATTTTCAGTTTGGCAATAATCTCAATAATTTCACATGTTCCAATTCTCCACTGCTATCTCCTGCTTTAGCTTTAGAAAGTTATTTTTCAGTTGATATGGGTAGTTGTGTGCATGCACCATGAGATGAATTAGAAGTGAACAAATGAAAAGAAATATCAATTCATTTGATAATAATAAGTAGAAATGGAGGAAGAAGCTGTATCAAGTTTATTACCTAATGTAAAACTGTATTGTGTCCCTATTCTATTTAATTCCTTACAAATATCCAGAAAGCATATTCAATTAAAGCAGTATCAATTAAAATAATAGTTGAGGATCAGTTCAGTCTTTTAACTCAGGAGCAATGTTGAAAATGAGAAAGGTGAAACTAATTAGGTAGAGACAGTAAGTGAGAACGAGTAATAGGGAATAATTTTGCAGAGATCAGAAATGTTATTGCAAATGAATGAACTTGATAAAACGTATTACTAGTAAGGCACCACTATCTTTATCAGCAGCTGCCACCCCATGTAAGTACAGACAGTCACTGAAATTACTTGCATCCATTATATTTCAAGTGACCAAAATATCATTTTGACTACTTCCTTATCCTTTCACAATTCAGTGTCAAGGTCATTTGCCATTTACCTGAAATGATGAAAGATAAGATAATGTGGTGATTACTCAGATGCTTGGGAATATAGATGCATCTCCTCAGCATTTTTTCTCAAAAAGAGAATACACCAGTGAGGCTAGAGAAAAGAAATCCCAACTTTCAAAATTTTAACAGCAGTGAAAATAAGAGATATCTCCCCAGTATTTGATAAGGTACTCCCTATCGCCTAATGCAGCCTCATAAACCTATCAGTAGCAGACCAGAACTTCTAAAATTATCTTGATAAATCCCACAGTGGATTAAAATTTATTTTTCTTGATATGGATAATGAGTCAAATTATAAAAAATTTGTATTAGTAAGAGTAATGAATAGGAGCAAAATGATTTTATGGGATATCCGAACACAAATAACAAAATTTTTCGTGTATTTCTAGCTTTGGAATGTCCCCCAACATAAAAAGGTGCAAATGAAGACAGGCTTTTAACATAGGATAACTGGTAGTGTCGGGTTTCAAAAAAAAATGCAATTTTTTTGTGTACAGAAAAATGAAGAATATATAGATTTCTGTATGAATTGCTTTCCTCCTTAAAAGTAAAAGCAACAACTTCTGCTTTACTATTCCAATTCTTAAGGAATATAGATATTAGGAAAAAAGGAGACAGTTGACTACACTGCAGTAGCCCACAGAATAACTGTACTGAAAACAGTTTGTTGTGTTGTTCAAGCCAACATAATAAAGAAATAATTTCATTTTTAACATATATTGAATCTAAGCTTCAATCCAGACTTATGGATAAATCACACTTGTAAGACAACTGCATAAACCAGCAGCTCTTACAGACACTGTTCAGAGAGTTCTATCTGCTTAAATTCACCATCCCTAGTGCATGTGCAAAAGAAGGATTTAAAATGGAAGGGAAACAAGTTAATTTTTATGCATCATTTCTTCATGAAAAACAATCAGTGTAAGAAAGAGTTTCATATACATTCAGTTTAGGATGCCATTTAGTTAATTAACTGAGTCATTTTCATTAACAAACTCAATATTGACTTTAAAACAAAATCTATGTACTTTCTTTAAAACTATGAATATTTATGAGCAGTACTGTCTCTGACAAAGTTGGAGCAAAGACTGTGTTATTAGAAGAAGATGAAAGCACACCAATAAAAATATGTATAGATTTTTTTTTTATTGGTAATATAGCTAGTGTTTCATGTTTGCTTATAAGATTCAGGACCTGTGCCGGGGCACACGTTTTTGGCCTTTTTTAACTTCTTAACAGTGTATTTGTAATATGCTTGAGTTTCATATTTATTAAGAAAAAAATAAGTCTTTTTTCTCCATCCATGCAGAAGAATAAAGTAGTCCACAAATCCAATGCACCAAACAATTTTCTGCTTCATCTGTCTGTCTAGCTTTTTAAAAAGCAAAGAAACATATCCCTCAACCCAATGATTTGTTTTGTTTTTCACAACAATATGACTGTATATATCAGTCTTCTGAATATCTGTATGCTTTTTATATTTAATATTTATAACTAATTGTCATTCATTCTGCTCTCTATCTCAGTGATTCTCCTTTGTCAAGGGCACTTTTTGAGCAGACAAATCTGCACTTGAAACCTCTTCTGAATAATCTAGTCCACAACTTCCTTTATTTTATTTCTTACTCAGTTCCAGAAATCCAGAAACAAAAAGTTTACAGTACGGCTTCTTCAGTGACTGCTAATGAGTGATATTATATTCTGATAGGAAGATTATTTCTAAACAAATGTACAATGACATACTTGTTCATTTTCCAGCTTAATGCAGGTAGTACTACATCTGTCTCTCAGAGTACCTACAACTTGCGTGGCAAGTAAATTCCAGTATGCACAGCAACTGTAGCCTCTCTGAACAGTTACCTTGAGCCTGTTTGTGAAAGTTTTTTCTCCCCCCCCAGAAAGCAGAGCCTGATAAATATATTGGAAGGAGAGAGAAAATGCCAGGCCATAGTGCAATTCAATCCCAAGCTGGACATGTTGTTGCCATGTCCCAGGGAAATGTAGCATTACTTTACAGTATGTGATAAGCTCTGTCTGATACAGTTAAGAGCAATCTCTTCCCACAGTTTGTCAAACCACAGCAGTTTTGTCTCCCCCTTTGGACATTACACATAACAGGGTTTGTCCTTCTTGTTGCTTTGCCTCAAAATCCTTTTCTGCAGACTTCCTTTTGCTAAGATCACACAAGATCCAGCGGTTTCTCTTCCAAAACCATGCCCAGAACTGAAAACTTGACTTTCATTCTTAATCATCTCACAGTGGCAATCAATGGCTAAACTAAAAATATTGATACCTTCTGCCACGCTGCTGCCTGTAACTGGGAGGCTTCCCAGAAGCATTCACAAAACTGCTGCAAATCTTCTAAAAACTGTCATCTGCCAGAATGGCTGACAAGCAAAATGTAGCCAAAAGGCAGCATAATGAAAG
Source organism: Turnix velox (assembly GCA_013400935.1). NCBI lineage: Eukaryota > Metazoa > Chordata > Aves > Charadriiformes > Turnicidae > Turnix > Turnix velox. The sequence continues at coordinate 542,526 of VZTY01034089.1, forward strand.
AAATAAATATTTGTAAGACATGTAGTGCTCTAAAATGCAAGCTATAAACTTAGAATAATTTCTAGGTTTGCTACAGAAATGGGATGTTAAAAAAAACAAACCCAAACAACAAAACACACTTAATATTCCTCAGTGGAGGAAATGAATATAATTGGACCTAAGATTTTACCACAGCAATAAAAAGAGCAGTTTCTAGCTGTGGGGTACATATAGTGTTAAGTTAGACAAGGGACATATAGATAAAACTGCATTAGCTTCATGGTAAATTCCTTTGCATTCTTTTTAAATGTACAGATAAAACACAATGGGTTGGAATTCTATATGCAGTCAATATTTATAGCATTCTCTAGCAACAAAAATTTTCTGCTGGTTTAGCTCTTTTCATTTGTAAGAAACATGCATTTAATAGAAAAGTTGAGAGTGTAGGAGTTACCATACTTAATAGTGCCCAATGTACAGTTAATTTCAATATAATAATACCATTTTCTGTGTAAAGGTGATGAGGTTTTGAAAAGGTGTTTATAAAACTGAGAATATGGCCAATAAAGAGAAAAGGCAAGAAGAAGGGAAAAAGGAAGGGGAGATCTAACTTTAAGGTTACTTGAGACAATTTGCAGGAAACTGAATTACATAGGCATGTTGCTATACAGACCATATAATTAAAATATAATCTTTAAAAGAAACCTTACACCCATTTTCAAAAAGGGTAGAAAGAAGGTCTTGCTACCTTCTGAGAAGAAGAACAACTAAGAACTAACAAAGAGAGAAATAACTGAAGTTACAGAGGCTGTTGTTGGGGTGACTGTGAGGAATGAAAGGAAGGAAGATAGTCAACAGACAATGATAATAGATTGTTTTGAAAGGTGTTGCAATAAACTCATTAGGAAATGTGCACAATTTTCTTGTAAGCAGTTCCTTTTCTTGAAGTTTTTCTATGGTAATGAATAACATGACCTGAAATACACAAATAATACTGTGATGAATTTTCGATTTCTGTATATTTAACTTTAATTAAATTTATCACGTTTCCTGTTATTTGTTGTTAAGCCTAAAACACACCTGGAAAATCAAACCTAAGGGTAATACAAATAAAGCTGAAATATAACATGCGTGAAGAAGAATTATAACTGCTGTAAACATACTCAGAAATTTAACTCAAAGGAAAAGAAAAAATATTCAGTAGTATGCAACAAGAGCCCTTGGTATTGTACAATTACTGCCTGAGTGATGCAAAACCATTTTGAATATAACAATTTTTTTAAGTAGCTTCAGAATGACTAATCCTTTCAAATGAGAGTAAACAATACACTGTACAAGGAAAATGTTCACTGATTTTAACAATGGTGGCGTTAATAAAAAGAACAATCATATTTCTCTGCAGGACTACTGAAATAATATAAACCAGCATTACTAACCATTCTTACAGTGCTTTAAACATTCATAATTTTTTTATGTCACCAAGTGATTTAATTTTACAATATTCCTATGGGATGGAGAGTTGCTTATAGGGAAACAGAGCAACTAGAAAATTAAGTAACTTCCTTGGCATTTCCATTCTATGGGAAGTGGCAAGATTAAAATGGTCTCTGCAAAGTATCACGCCCATATATACCACCTATGAGTGGTTCACAGCACTAAAAACCTGCCTTTTCTGATGATGTGCTACTGCATTTGTTTATACTTAGTGCTTTATTGAGGGAGCAAGTAACTTTCCATTTAATTTTTATTTTTGTGCTCATAAATAAGGAAAATATATATAGAAATTTGTATGTTAGGAAGTAAAAAATAGATCAATGTAATAGCCTGTGCAAAGCACATGCCTGGAGGGGAGCAGGTTATTCTCACATAATGCAAGCTTAGCTGCCAAAGCTGAATGGATGAGTTTTTGGGTTTGAGGGGAGAAAGCTTCTCAAGAAAACATTCACTCATCCTCCTGGACCCAGAAGCACTTCTGAGTGCCCAGCAGCAAGTTTCATGTACTGAGCACATCCTGCCCCAGCACTGCTATAATAGAGAAATGTGCATGAGCTGTCCCCTTAATCTCCATGGGGAGGAAACTTTGGCTTGGCACCAGAATGAAGCTGTAGCATGTTCTTGTCAGGCCTCTGAAATGAGAGAACCAGGACCCTCTGGTATGCTGGAGAACAAACATGCCACTCTTCGTAAAAGAAACAAAAAACCCCAGTACATTATGCAATCAAAGAAGGATACATAACCAGTATATCTAAAACTAATTCAATTTGCAAGCATTTTTACAGTTGGAATCATTCCATAAGCAAATTTCTTTCCTCAAGCAGCTCTTCATTTCTGCTATGTAAAGAAGAAAGTTGAACTAAGCAGCAAAAAGCTTTCCCAATTCACTTTATTATCCATAAGACTCACGGGTTGGAACACAGGCCAGATGAAGTAGTCTGGCAGCCTACATTACAAATACAACAGAGATCATCAACATCTCTATGGTAAAATTATATTGTACTTTAATTACATTGGAAAGTTGTGGGGTTTTTCCACATTCTAAGAAGTAAAACTTAAAGTTGCACCTTCATCAAAATTCTTTCACGAAGGCCTTTCAAACTATCTGCTTTTTCTTTCTACACCTTTATATTGCAGGACAACAGTACCTTTCACTAAAGCCTGTGAATTTCTCTTGCACTTCTGAAGTGAATGACCCTTTGAATTTTGGTGCCTGAAACTGTACTTCAGTGCCCAGAATTTTCCCACTCAACTCCTCAACACAGCTTAATGCCAGCTTGAATTTTAAGTCAACTTAAATGATTTCTGGCATAATTTTATATTTAATAGTGATTTCTATATTTTGCTATTAACTGTTGCAGGTAGCAGTTGAAATCTTGTATCTTTGTAGTTTATTACCTTCATTTATTATGATCTTCTCTAGACATCTGATATTAGGTGCTATCAGATGGCTAAATGCACATGGTCAGAAGTTGTACGGACTTCTTGATTGTTCCTAATCATCCAATGGTGTGTTCTCAAGCAAAATAAAATAGAGTGTAGCCCTTTAAAATCTTTTATCTTTTAGATGTAGTATGAATATAGTTCATCCCTTTGATCTCAATACTATGTGTATGGAATTGCACAGAAAATTCAATAAATCCACACAAAACTGCTCTAGAAAAAGATGCAGATCCGCATTTTGCAGCTGAGATCAAATATATTCCTAACCTGCTTCAATTGAAAATAGTATATTACCAACATATTCTACACTTAAAGGAAACCATAAAAACATTAAAATACAATTATTATATACACCATTTGGATCAACAACAAAAAACATTATTATAATTATTATTACATTTCAATGGTTTCCTACTTGGTAGTTTTCACTACCAGGCTTCCTATTTAATCTGGCTGCTAATTTTAATCTACATAAAAATTCTGTAGAACAATTAGTCTCCCCAAAGGATTCATATCTAATATTCTCATTTTCTGGAAAAAAACCTGCACTCTTATGAGTGATATCTGTATAGAAAAGAAATTGTACTATTATTTAATTCTGAATACATTAAAGTATTTATTTCTATATAGAAGTCAATATTCTTTCTCAACAATTGCTTGTTGTTTGAAGGGCGAGGGGAGCAAAGATGGTTGATGGCTTTGTTTATTTTACCATCTAAGAACTATCTCCAGAAAGAAAAGCAGCAATTACATAAAATCACTGGACATTTTTAAGGGTTCTAAAATGCAGATCTTGAAAAGCAAAAGGTAATAAAAAATTTATAATTGCCACACCACATCAGTGTGCACCTAATTTGAATCTCATTCATATTTTTGTTGCATGGCAAAACCAAAACAGCACAGGTCTGTGTAGATATTCAGTTCCTTTTCAAATACACTACAAAATTCAGAAGGCTCTTGCAGTAAATTTTCCAAATTTAAATACTATTCCATCCAAATCTTACACTAATAGATCAGTTCCAGAGTGATCTAAGATTTAGTCTGATCTTTTAATATCATATATTTCATAGAACAGGAAATAACCAAGTCTATCAGTGAAAGTTAAATCAATTCATTTTCCTCCATCTACTGTGACAACCTATACTTAGCCTTGATTGTAGAGATTCATGGAACTATTATAATCCAACTTCCACATTACATCAACTAACAAAAAATGGGGAAAAAGAAAAACACAGATGTCTTCTTATGTTTCACAATAGTCTCCAATTCTTTCTGATGAAAGTCATTACGATGACTTAAAGTATAGTATGCAAAGTGGAACAAAAACTAATGTTTGAAGCTTCTAAAATGACTAAAAATTGCCTCTGATCGCTGAGTAGGCTGTAGGGCCCAATTGTCATTGTACCCTGTCTTCTTTTCAAAATATCTAAGCATCTCAATAGCTTTAAATCAATATAGCCAGAAAATATTCAGTACGCGTAGCCTAAAAAAGCAACAAAAAACACAAAGGGTTTATTTTACTTCTTTGGAATGTGAAAATAACTCAGACATGCCATAAAGGCACTGGTCCATACTTTCATGCTTACTTTTTTTCCCCACAGTCTGTAAGGCAACTTCAATGGAAGAAAAGAGGAAAATAAAATATTTTCCAAGTTCATAAGGACAATTCTTATGGTGTTGGAAAAACGCAAAAATGCCCAAACCCAAATTCAAAGCACACTTCTACTTATACATACTGAAAATAATGGTCAACACCAAACAGCTGACCATCAAACTAAGCTTCAGACTCTCAAAAGCTCTAGAAAAATAATTTGTTTCAAAAATTACTCAACAGCACAGGAAAGCTAAAGGCATATGAATTTCAATACAATTTGGTCTAAAAAAAAATTTAGAGGAGGTCAGTGGCATAATTTTACTTCTGTATTGTTATTATGTTTTCATTCCTGTATGGTTACCAAACAAGAAAGCAACTGTTAATTTTGCACTTTTAATTTCAATTAGTGGTAGCCACTAGCAACCCTCAAATAAAACACGCAACCTATATATGCTTATTTCTTAGAGCCCATGATATCATCTGGTTTGTTTGATAAATATGCACTTTATACATATAAATCAAACTTGATTTTGCTTCGTGAAGTGATTTGACACTGTAACTGATGGAAACATGGACACCTATTTAGCTACATGTGACTGTCACTGGCAATTTGGCATATCATCACACTTTATTACATTTAAGGGAATCAGGTAACTTATGAATGGAAAGCAAACTCAGGACAAGATAAATCTCATTCCCAAAATACTGGCTAGATGATTCACATTTCAAACTGAAAACATAGCAAAAAAATCCTATAAGATTCACTTTCCAAAATTTTCCCTCCATCCCACAAACACCCATTGTAACAATTGTAGTAGTTTCTACTGTGAACTCAAAGTACCTTGCATTAATATGCTGGAAATTAAATACCATCTTAGTATCTACAAATAATCACTACTCAAAGCAGTTACAATACGTGAACTGTAACCTTGTAATGACTTTGTCTTCCTGCACTTTCTGTGCCCATCTGTTTTTCTCTACACTTGATCAACCAAGCTAAGATGACCTATACTTCTCCTGGTGGTAGAGAAAATGTTCACAAATTATAGCCATGTCATTCCACTCAAAATTCTTTTTGTCCATACAGCACAACAAATTGATTTGCTGTGGCAGTAAACACTGAAACAATCTTTTCAGTGTCTAGTAATTAGTCCTAATACTTGGAGACAAATTAAAGGGCAGCAAAATAAAATATCTCCATCAGGCACTTATAATAACCTTCATAATACATACAGTAGATGTTTTGAAGACTAAGGTGGATAAATGAGGAGAATTCTGGTTTTGGCATCGAGCTTACTTTCAGATAATCTAGCTCATCCTTCTTGGCTGATACTAAGCCAAGAATAATATTAAAGAGTAATAAACTCCTTCCAGCAAACCACTGATTCCATGGTTCACTGGTCTCAGACCTAATCTATCAATCCATTTACTGCACAGTAAAGGTAAGAAACCTATTACAGATCTGTTACATGCCCTGGCAGGTGGTATAAGGCAAGAACTGAATCCATCACAAACTACAGAACCTAGTACTCCTTTTGTATGCTTTGAAGCACTAGGTGGTTAGCTTACTCAGCTATCAAAGCAGAAGATACTTTGAGCTTCAAAAATAAACACAAAATTCTTGATGTCAAGGCATAAAAACAGTTATAAAACACTTAATTTTTCATACCATTAAGATTTCACAAAGATAGCAGTAGCTTAATTTTTAGAAGAAATACTGGCTTTGAAGAGGGTATAGAGAGTAAAACTAGGCTGAAGTTTAAAAGTCGTGCTTCCAAATGTGGGCTTTAATCTTCATTCTCTGCTTAAACTGTCTGAGGTAGTAACATATTAGGACTACTGTTCAATAAAATTATCTAAAGAAATGTAATTTTAAAACTATTACTATCCAAAGGAAAAGAACCTCTTCATATATCTTTTCTCAAGGTCATCGGCACATGATATAAACACCTAAAAGCAAAGACAATACAGAATCAAAGGTAAAAACAGCTTCTTTTTATGTGACTGAAATTCAGCTTTTTTCCTCTACTCATTTCCATCGCTGTGTGGCATTAGTTTCTGTGACTGTAAGTAAGGTTTGCACATTACTTACTTCAAATACATCAAGATGTGTGGGTGTTGTCTCCCATTCCACTGCTTAGCAAGGTTGTCATGGTTTTGGCTAGGGAGAGGTTGACTTATTGTGCTTGCAGCTGCTGTAGTGCTATTTTTTGAATTTGAGATGAGAATAGTGCTATTGCTTTGGGTTATTGCTAAGCAGTCAAGGTCTTTTTGGGTCTTCACACTGGCCCACCAGCAAGTCAGCTGGGAGTGCCCAAAAAGTTGGAAGAAGACATGGATAGAAGAGTTGACCCTGACTGACTATAAAGTAGTCCACGCTGTGTGACATCCTTGATATGTAAAACTTGGCAAAGGAGGAAGAAGGTGTTGACAGACATTCAGAGTTGTCTTCTCAAGTAACCATAACACATGATGGAGCCCTGCCTTCCTGGAGATGGCTGAACACAGCCCTGCCAATGGGAAGCAATGGTTGAGTTCTTTGTTTTGTTTTGCTTGTGCTCATGGAATTTGCTTTACCTATTAAACTGCCTTTATCTAAACCCACAGGGTTTTGGGTTTTTTTTCCATTTCCACTCTTCTCTGATTCTCTCCCCTATACCAGCAGGGGAGGAGTGAGCAAGCAGCCTCATGGTCCTAGTTGGTCTCTGGGGTTTAACCACAACAATGGCATAACAAAAATTTGTTATAAACTTAGGAGATACTTGGTTACATTCTTGGGTGGCATAAAATGTCATAGCTTCTCCTTAGTAAACACAATGACTCTAGAGTACACCAGAAAGAGACCTACCTTACATTATTTATGTAACATCACGTATGTTTCTTATTTTGAAAACAGAATCATCTTGCCTCATGAGATAACAAGAAATTGCACATTGTAACAGGGCCATTTCTAGCAGAGACGACATAAAACAAACAGCTAGAAACAAAAGATTGAAGTATAAGATAAAATCTCAAAAGGGGATGGAGAGACAAAAAAGCCCCAGAAAAATCCACAGGATGTTTGCTCACTGTGCTTTGAGAAATACCAAAAGTACACCCTCATCCAAATAACTTACTACAGAACCATCCTCAGGTGACTTACATGAAGTCCATCTGATATAAAAGTTCCAAAGCTGTGAGCTTTGCCTCACAGTAAAAATCTGAGATCTATAACTGAAGCAAGACAACATATGTCCTTCTACCACGACTGCAAACCTTCTTCCCATGATTTTTAATTTTATTACAGGCCCAACAGGTTTAATAGGAGAAAGTGAAAAAAATAATTGAATTGTGAATAAAAAATATGCAGTAAGAAAATATATATTTTTCCCTCACTGTTTCATTGACAAATCTAATAAAGAAAACTAAAAAGAGATTTTACCTCCCTTTTTGGTTATTTTTTTTTTTGCTTCTGTCAAGAGATCACATGGGAAACAACAAGCTTTCACGGAAGAGAAAAGAGCTTCAGAGAACATCTGTGTTACAATTCTCAAATTCAGTTTTTATCCATTTAAGAAAAACAAGGCTGTATTTTTTTCAGATTCTGTAGGTTCAGTTATCAAGGGCCAGTGAGAAGTTAGAAGTCTTATACAATGGCATAAGTAGATAGCCAGATCTTCCATCTTAGTGTTGAAGAAAGGAGAGAATCAGGATGTATTTCTATAAAGATGACTGACCACTTGCTACTGTCTTTCATACATCTGGGTCACAAAGCCTGGAGTATCTGTTGTACTCTCAAAGCAAACAGACTAGAGAAATGATGCTCTTAAGCAGTAGACCTGTAATTTAGGGAGTATATCACTTCAGGCACTAATGTTCCTGGTTTGCTGCTATTGTTTCTTAGAGCAGTGTATTATAACCGTTTTTCTTGCTCGCATTCATTACATATACAAATGTCTATATATACAGAGAAAAAAAAAATGATAAAACATACAACACAAGTATTTGCTGTAGATTAGAATTTTATACCACAGTTATACCACTAATATGTCTAACCTTTAACAAGCGATGGTTGGCCTCCTTCAGTGTACTCTCAAGCTTATGTTTTCTGTCTGGGTTCAGTGATGCACTTCCAAGTGCTGTTCCTCCAGTTTCATTTAGTCGTTTCAGTATTCCCTTGTGTGGCGGCAGCTCTTCAGTTCTCGACTGGAACAGACAAATACAGCAGTTAAGAGGAACTGTGGTAGAATTTCCAGCTCTCTTACCTTCACTCATATTGATCTGCGAATCAGCTGAAGGAATTAACTCAATTCCAGGCAAAATAACTGCTGCTTTCTGAACATAGAAGGTGAAAGCTCCTCAAAAGAGACTGCATTAGTAAATCAAGTCTAAAGAGTGTTATAAGTGCCAATATGCAAGGTTTCTGAGGATACTAATCACTACGACAATGACCACAGAATCACAGAATGGTAAGTTTATCTTCTGAATAGTCATTGGCACATGAATATGTTAATATTTTAATATGGCAAAGAGCAACATGTTGAAGAAGAGTTTTAACATGTTTCATTCTGTGAATAATCATTCAGATGGTATATGGTGAAACCTCCAGTCTAATTACATAATTAAAAATGTTCATTTGTGCTCATGAAAAAATCTTCCACAACAAATAAGGTCAAAGGATGCAAGGTATCATGTAAATGTACCACTTCAACATGGATTCACAGTTACTGCAAACCTATACTGTCAAAGTAATTTCATACATCACATAAGGATTATGTATTTAAAAAGTTCTTCATTGTGTGATGGGCTTCTTTGTTGTGTTTTTTTTGTCTTCTGATTAACATAAACAAATAAGTATGAAATGAGACACAGAGCAAGCCAATGCATTATCATTTGATGCTGTAGGCTGTATTCTCTTGTGTATCTCCAAAAGAACAAGGAGAACATGGAGAACCAACGAGATAAAAATAAGAGAATCTTAAATTTTGGATTATATATCCTTTGTGAATACTACAGTTGGGAAATATGTGTGCACAAATGCATACTGGGAGCTTTCATGGAGATAAACAATCAATTTAGACTCTAAACCTGTAACCATGTCTGCAAAATATAAGACATCCTAACACCCCTTATAAATATTTGTTTGCTTTGTTCCAGTATCCTCAATAACATAGGCAAATTCTCTGCCCAACTCACTGACATCACATGCTTGTCAGAGGGACAAACTCAGCACATGGTTAAGACTTCAATTCCTCAAATGCTTTCAGTATTATTTATCCTATTTATTTATTTAAAAATAAAGTTGCAGATCAATTTTTACTAAAGAAGTTTTAAGATGTTTTTTTCTCCCCCAGATTTTGTTGCAAGGAGGATAGAAGAAACTGAAGAATTTCCTTCAGATGCTTTCATGCTCTATGACATAACTTGCTGAAATTGTTCCACTAGGATTGGTATAAAGGATAACTAGTCCCTAAGCTCAACAGAGGAAAGGCAAACTTTAGGTAGGAATTCTATAAATAATGTGTATTTAACACCTACAGGTTAATTTATAATTGTGCAAGCTACTAAACACAGTCATTCTATTATACACATTTTGGAACTAAACAGGGCGACTTCTGTTCAATATATTCATGAAAATATTCCAGACTAAACCCTAAAACATTTAACAGTCCGTTTGGGATTTTAAAAAGCATTTTTAAACATTTACCGAGATATTTAGCTCAGAAAAATGTTGCAGCAATACTTAAATCTGTTGACATTTATAATTCTGCATGCAATTCTAGATATTCTTTTGAAATTCTGAATATAATTTCTTAAATGAGAATTTCTAAAAGATTAATGAAACACCTAGAGAGAAATACTTTACAGATAAAACAGGTAAGTTCTGAATTAAGTAATGAGGACAAAAAGGTAACAATTACATAGCAAAAGGATAAATACTTTGATTTCAGTATGCTTTCCATTACTTTCCTGATTTTAGTATAATTCCACTGCTATTCTGATCAGTATAAACTTTGACGTGGATTTTGAAATTCCATTTTTCTGATTTATTAAAAGAGTTTAATTTATGCTACATTTGATGGTGAAAGCCTTCTCTGAAAACATAATTAAATTTTATTCAATGGAGGACTGAAAGTAAGAAAACATTAAGGATAAAACTCACGATACCTTTACTTTGCTAAGGCAGTCTCTTAACTGGTCTTCATTCCCTGGTTCAAGGGGAACATCAATAATGCTTTCTGCTTTCTCCAACCATAAAATCAACTTGTTCAAGTCCTCTTGAAATTCTGATAAAATATTCTTTTCTTCCTCTAGCCTGTAATAAAAGCATAAAATTACTATTCTTATGCATTTATTTTCATGGTGAGGTGCTTATCCATACTACAATTAATTGATTTCAAAAGTGGGCCATAGCTTTTTTCAAAACAAAGCTATGAGATTAGCTTCCTGTTAATATTGCATTAAACATATGTTAAAAGAAAAATTCAAGTAATAGTTTGCAACATCACTAAATTCAGCTTCCAGATTATAGATGACAGGGAACAAGGACACCAGAGCTAGAATGTTAAGTCAGAACAGACTGTTATGTGAACTGTAGTAAGGAAGTACAGTAGCAGAAATTTAGAATTCTAACCTCAAATTTTACATCACCAAATACACATAAAGTAACATTTAAACTCATTTTGATATATTGGTGACAGTGTCACATATTATGGTAAAAGAATGGCAGTATGGACAAACAAAATATCCGTAAGGTTTGTAGTTTATAAGGGGAAACAGCACAAAATCTTATTCACCTAACTTCAGATGCCTACTTTGTCTATGTCTACAGCGCATCTGATGATGTTCTTACCTAGGCACTCTTCATTGAATTCTAATTGGTATTTCTCTGGCATGGTACATGAGGTTTATAACACAAAAATATTAATTATTCCATACATATTTTTTTCTTTTATCAATTGAAAGAAATACAGATCATCAACTAAGTCATAAACAATGTAGGTATATAAAGTCAGGTAAGGGTAGCAGGAAGACTACTATCACAATATCAGCTGTTTGGGATTAACATTATGGGTGGATCTCTTCTGAAGGAGAAAAATCACATTTCATATAAAATTCTTGCAATTTATCCTTGAAATTTATAAACAAAGCTAAGGTAATGCTGGATCTTATCTGAAAGGACTGAATTCTTAAACATAATCAATAATTAAATAAAAGTATGTTTTTTTGTTGGTGTTCTTATTTTATGAAGGTTAATTGGAACTAAAGGAAGAGATGTAAAACATTTAATAATACTATTACGATTTCCAAGATCCAACTCACTTGAGAGATTAGGATATTAACTGCACATAATATGAGGCTGCACTAGCATTTGAAGAATACAACTCAACATTCAGTGAAGAATCAATGTATTACTAATATATTATCTTGGACCATAAAAATGTATTACACCAAAATTAAAATGGTTTTAACTTACTCTTTCATTTGCCGTGAAGATTGGTACTCACACAACACTGAATGACATCTACTTTAAGCTATATGAATAAGCTTCAACCAAAAGAGAATCAATGAAAAGTATCAACTTCAAAACCAATTGTTGCTTGACTCAATTGTTTGTGCACCTGAACACACACAGAGTCTGGCTAACAGCTTAGAAACTACAGAGCAGAAGCTTTTAATCAAGCAGAACAAATAGAGAATCAGATTTCCTATAGTTAGTACCTCTCTTACAAAAATTTCTACAACCAAATTCTCCTACCATTTCACCTTTTAGTAAGAAATTTAAGCCAATAAAATCCCACATGACCTTTTTTCCCCTCACTGTAATTTCCAGAGAATAAAAGTATTAACATGAATTAAACCATTCTGCATTGAAAGCATTTATTTACAAGAAAAGAAAAATGCTTCTTTATTGTTTTTGGTAAAAGCACCTGGTCAGAAAGAAAACAACAAAGAAAGATTTTGTTCTTGTGAACGTCATCATCCTGGTAGCAACATAAAACAGCAGTCTCGTTTGGTCAGCAGTAAAAATTCTAGATATAACATGATTATGAGCTGAACTAAATTTCATTTCACAGTAAAAGAATCACCTGGATTGACAGTATAAACAAAAAATATTTTAAAATTAAGATTTATTTGAGAAGAGAGTGCCGTGTTGGAATGCTGACTATTACGAAATAAACCAAATGTATAAAATTCAACTATTATTGTACACAACTTGCAAACTAGGAAAAGCTTCTACCAGTGCTTTACCTGCCTTCTATCTTACTGATAGTTACTGCATTTCCTTAACAAGGCATCCTTCCAAGATGAGAATTGCTACACTATATATCTTCAAAATGCAAAATTCAATATTCGTAGCTACATGTAGAGCACAAAAAACCTGTTTTTAAAAAAAATAATTACAGTATCAATTGAAATACTTGGTAAATCTCTGCTGCTCTGAACAGGCTGTGCATAGAAGCTCGAGAGTAAGGTACTGCTTGAGATCCAGAATGAAATTCTAAATCAGTCAACAGATTTATTTGTTTTTCTTCCTAACACAGTATATTCTAATATTTACAAGACATAGGAACCCACTACTGCTCTTTTTTAAGCTCATAAAAAAAAACTACTCTGCAATAACTGCCTTGAGATTAATCAAACACAAGCCACTAGTGTCAAATTGTTCTTTAGAGGAAAAAAATTTACTGTAAAAAATGTGTTTATATATGTACATTCATACATGCATGCATATACAAAGAAATATGAATGTAGGTAGACATATACATGCACAATTATTTGCATTGATACAAATACATAGAAAAGCAAACACCCTTATTAACTAAATAAGCCAATTAAGAGCCCTATTTTCCTAGTTTTGTCATGAATTTTCTTATGGAAAGCCTCATGATTGTTTACAGGAACTGGTGTTTGTCTGGACTGTTGGAAATGCAAGCCATAACAATGGAAAACCCTAGTACTGATCTCCTGTGCATATGTACTATAGCTCTGAAATCATCACGAAGTACAGCTATGCTACCAGAAATTCTCAACCTTCCTGACACATGCAGAATTGCCTATTTTGTTTGTATAGGACAAGCAGCGAAGGACCAACTTTACAGCACTACATTTATTCCTCAGAAATGTATGTACTTGAGAGGTCAAATGCTCTTCTCAAGCCAAAAAAGGTTATCTATACCAGTTAATCAAAACATTTATTTTAGTGAAACTGAGGCAGAATGGGATCTATGCTGAGACCTGCAGTACTGCAACTATAAAAATGAAGAAAAACTAGCTGTGTAGTATTTTGAATGAGAAATCAAAAGATCTCTTGTCTCTCAAAAGCTCAGCTTCAAATCTTTTTGAGGAGCTGTCCCTCTCTGCCTCAATCAGAGGCAGGTCTGGGAGTCAGTCACCCAGTGCTATCCCATGAGACAATAAAATCTCTTCACTTAACCTAACCAGATTCCACAGAACCTCAGCTCTCAGCAACAGCTTAACTTTTTTCATTTCCTATCACTTCTCTGTCTTGCAAAGCACATAGCTCAGTGTACGCATTATGCGTTGGTATCCTAAGGATAAATCTGCGAAAGATAAAACTTTAAATATGTTAATTCTGGCACAGAAAAGGCATAGCATTCCATTCAATGCACCTGAGAGCAAAATTATTGAGCTGTGTAGTATTTTCAATGAGAAATCAAAAAGATTTCTTGTCTCCTAGCAGAGACAGCAATTGGCAAGACTCCTTTTTCATCTTAAGCACACTGTCAGTTTTATCACTCTTATGAATTCAGCTGTAACGCTTAAAACATTTAAAACTTTTCCTAGCTGTAAAGAAAAAATTTCACTTTGATGACTAATTCAAAAGTTGATCAGTAGGATTGAGTTTTATTATCTGAGTAACCTGAGATGTTTTCAACCTAAGATTTTCCAGGAGTTCTTTTAGAGCTGCTTACATTATCTATATACCTAAATATATGTGCACAGAAAGGTTTCATAATTTAGACAAAAAAAAAAAGTTTCATAACAATATACTTTCTGGTCCTGCTCAATAACAGTATGCAGTACAGTAATTAAAAGGTCCATTGCAACTAACAGGAGCTGCAGGTGCACTTCACAATTTACCATTTGTTCTCAGTCTGGTAGAACATTGTTTCCACTAAAAATAACATTCTGAATGACAAGTATCATATTACACAAGCCACATAAATAAAGCACTCTTTATTTGATTAACCAGTTCACCTAATACAGAAAGTTTTAATTTGATGACTGATTGCACTCTTTGAACAAGCTGATTTCTGTCACTGTAATTATATTTGTAACAATAGATAGATGTAATTTCTAAGTGTTTAAACTCATGCTAGCAAAGACACATTAAAAATCAATCGTTATTAAGGGAGTATGAGATTCCAAATCAGAGCCTAAACAAAGTGGAATGAGGAACATAAGCCATCAGTTGACTCTGTCAAGGACAGAGCAGCTCCTAAGAAAGCAGTTGGGGCATTGTGATGGATAAGCATGTAACTGAGAAATGTCATTTCAGTAGCTGGTCCTATGGAGCCAAGCAGCTACAACTCCAGCACAGATCTGCATGCTGTTCTACACTACTGCCTTATCCTTTCAGACCAGCCTAAGTTCATAAAGAGCTTTTAAACTGCTTTTCTATCAGTGAATGGTTTATTTCATTAACTCTGAAACATAACCCATCTTATTTGATGGAAAATTCTCAAACTATAGCAGAGAAAGACAGAATCTAGTAAGTTACTTTTGGTCTTCTACATGGCTTCCCATATTCCATATTAAAACAGGTCAGCATTCTGTTTGTGTTTCTAAATTCATGAAGCTCCCTGGTCAATTATTCTGACTGCGCATCTCATTATATGAATTTTATATCCTTTTACTTCTGGAAGCAAATGTATTAATACTCAGTATTTATTATGAAGTAGTAAATTAAAATAATTATTTCTCCTAATAGCATTTTTTAATATATATAGTATTTAACAGATTAGGGATTAGTTTTCCTAGCACTATTAGACTGAGTTAATAACAAGACATTACGGTAGTCTATGAAGTACCCTGGATCGATTTTCATACTGACACAAATTCTTCGTTATGGTGGTTAAGCATTAAATAAACATGGCTCATTTAAAGGAAGCTTATATTTCCATTTACAGTTTCTAGAAACCATATGAAATGCATATTGCATTTCATGCATTTTTTGCATAGTCAACAACACAATAGCAGTACTATAGCAACCCATAAAGAGTCTGTGAGACACATCAGATGTTTACAGTTTGTAACTGCACACAAGTAATGTTAGACTTGAGAGATGTCAGCTAGAGACAGAAAATACACAGTCATAGGAGCAGAACATATCTGCATTTGTGACTCATTGCCACTTGCACTTCCAATGGAGTTTTGATGGGTTTTTTTTCCTCTCCCCATCTTTTTTTAAACATTCAGCTGTTGATTTTATATTTTTAAGATTAGGTAAGTCACAGATTTAACAGCTGTTACAGAGAAGTCATCACCAAAAATTTAACTCGACAATTTAAAATAATTGTAATTTACTAAAAGAAGCTGGACTTTCTATATAGAATATGAAAATATGCCTCCTTTTTGTAAGGAACTTTAAATTTAGTAATGGAAATTAATATCACAGAAACTTTAGAAAAGACAGATGTAAATACTAAGCAGTAAGAAGTGTAGCTGCAATACTTGTAAATACAATGCAAATGTATACCAGTGTGATTCTTTTCTGCTGACTTACTGTAGAAAGTCTGAACAGTTAAACAACAAGAAAAATCATAAAATTCAATACATAGCTAATTTTTGTGGTGGAGAGAAAAAAACCAAATGAGTTATTGACATAACTATCATGAAATCTCTTCAGCCAATGCCAGGTTTTAAATTGCAATGACAAGCTAACCACAGCCTTCAATATACTCAGTGTTCACATAGAGGAAACTAATCACCAGCAGCTAGTGCCTCTTGGCAAAGAAGGCAGACTTATAGAAGGCAAGGTATGAAAAATACTTTAAAAGTCTACTTACTTTATAACTCTTATTTTTATTCAGAACAGAGAGCTTATGTTTTTATATGCAGAAAAAATTATTTGAAAGCATTCTGGTAAACAGCCTTTGTTCTGTCATTCTTTGCATAATTACTTCAAACTCACTTGAGCAGAGATCTGAACAGACAGTCTGCAGGTTCAAGCTCATTAAAAGTGCAAATGTATTTGCAGATAAAATAATGGAAAATTCTCTTCCATTCAACAGAACCCAATTTCAACAAATGTCATATTGTGATGAATAAAAAATCCCAAACTGATTACTTCTGAAACAGCAAAGTAATCTAATTCCTGGGCATCTGTTCTCAAAAAATTACACAAGGCATGTTTTAACTAAGATGGAAAATGCAAAGACCAGCCAGCACAACTATTACAAGACTGCCAGCATTTGAGCCCTCATCTTATCAAGCTCCTGTGTGAAACATTTCCTCTCCTCCTCCTATATATTCCTTTGGCCAGCTCTGCCTTGTGCATGCATTCCTGCAGTGGGAATAAAAGCACAGCACCACACTACAACTTGAGCCTTAGAGCTTGCCACTATCCAGGCACTCAAATGCACATTAAGTGTCCTGATGACAAGCCACCACCTCCTGAAGTCATGCAGAACTCCAGTGTCCCAGTGGCACAACTCAGCACAGACATGCAGAGCATAATACATCCTGGTGCAACTCCAGTGACAAAGAGGCAGAAAGATCTTCTGATCACATAGTTTAGAAGATTCTTTAAATTCGGAATGATTCCTGGGGTATGAAAGGAAGGACAACAAAGGTATTTTTATCCTCTTTTGACTTCGAACAGATGTTACTTACCTAAGGATCACAGCAACTTCCCCTCATCCCAATAGTCTACCTTCCAAAGAGACTAACACCATTCCAGAGTACAAATTCAAACTACTCCACAATGTGCCACTGGCAGCAAAGCGCTAATGAATAGTCTATTACATTCCCAATTTGCTATCAGCATAGCAAACTTTCAATAAAGTTTCACTTTGCCTAGTCTAGGCCAAAGCTTCCAGAAAGATGTACTAAAGTTACATTCCAAGCTAATTCTTAGGTGGATGGATAAGACTGTAAGACCCAGAAACATTACACACTGAATTTACAGTTCTACAGCTTTGAGACTCTTAAATACAGGCAAATGATAGATAGCTTCCTACAGAAACACAACAAAAGCTTAACCTCTTGATATTCTGTACCAAATAGAGGAGATTCAAAGCCAGTTTTAAGTCTGAGCTCTGCCCAAGTTCAGCATGTAACCTTTCGAAACTCAAAAAACACAGCACCTCTTCACATGAGCAGGATACATTCCTTAAACTTCTGTGAGATTAAGCTCGTTTTGCTGTCTCTTTTTAATTAAGTTGTCCTTTTACGGCCCAAATAATCATTATTCATTAAATCTGCTGGGCTATCACTAAGATTGATTTCAGTGTCTCGTGACCTATGATCAGTTTCAGTTCTTTATAGAATACTCTGTGTTTGATATGGCTTACAGTTATTATCCAGTTAGTTCAGTATTTACTCAAAATTATTTCTCAAAAATGTATTAGAACGTTGAAATTCTGAGAATTGCATCACTTGTCAGTCTTCCATTTTCAAGTTAAACAATCCTAAAACTTATGGTTATAGAAAATATTTTGAATTTACAATGCTTTTTATCAATGCAGTTCTAAAATTATGTTCTCATACAGAATAAATAGTAGACAATTTAACAATATATGCTCAAGAAAACTGAAAATTCTGTAGAACCTTCTCCCTATCCTGGAAATATAATCAGTGCAAAAGAACAAGAAACATGCCTGAGTCAGATATGATAGCCCAACAGATTGCCAATCAACAGGAGATTGTCAAGAAGGGAGGACACAAGACCAGGTACTTTCTTCAGTCTGCTCACCTCACACTCCTCCATAATCCACTGTTATTACATTAAGGATTTTATACAGCCAAGTCACAATATTTTCCTCCACTATCTCCTGTGATCAGGCAGCCTCAGCCATTAAGAAATCATAATGCGAAGTCCTCCCACCACTATGATTTTGTAAACCTGTGTCATATCCTCCTGAGACTTCTTGCCACATTGAAGATCCCCACTTTCTTACTCTCTCCCCACAATGCAGCTGCTCCAAATTGGCTCATTTAAATTGCCCTCTGACTTCTATACTTTCTGTAAGTCCATCCTACCCTTTGACAGGCAAAAAGCACACCTGCACACAGTACTCAGCATGGGCAAGCCACAACATTCACCAGCAACAAAAGAACATTTTTTTGTTTTGTTCTCAATACCCTTAGTGATGCCAAAAATGATAAGACTTTTTCCCTGCCTCCCCACACTGAGCCTGCAAACACTGTCAGTGATAATGCCAGGATCACTTTATTGAGTTTTGACTGCTATTTGGAAGCTCAGCATCATGAAAGCATGGTATAGACTGTTACCCTGAAACATTCATTAGCTTGAATTTGTCTGTGATGACAATTGTCTGCCACTTGGTGTCTAATTTCAGAATTACCTCTACCAACATTTGCCTACCTAAGACTGTTTAATGTCATAGACTTGGAAATATCACCATACACCTCCTGTTTCCAACTGAATCCTCACATTCATGCACCTTAAAAAAATACATGTGTTGGTTTCTGTTACTTCTGTAATCTCCCCCCTCCTCCATTCACACTTCCCTAACTGATGAGTAGGTTTGAATTTGGATACTTGTCATGTCTAAAATGCAGTTTCTATGCTCTACCCATAAACTGTGCAGGACTATAAAAATCATTATCTTCCATCTTGGTAAGCAATATCAAAACACACTTTACGGTATGTAACACTTCCTTTCCATTTAAATAATGCCTAGCAACATGACACTTGAATTTGATATCACTGACAGATTTCATTTCTGGTATCCATTCAATTGCTAATTTCTTCCCACTTCCTTTATCGTGAAATCTGCTGAGCCAAAAAAAATGATAGGAAACAAAATTTAAATTGATCACTACTCAAAGCAGAGAACAATTTACTGACTAGAAAGAAGAAAACCTATAATCTTCTACAAATCAGAAAACTGATTGTAATTGTAAAACTACATTAATGTTAATATCTATTTTATTTTTCTTTGACATTATTAAAAGAAAGTACACTCTACCCAGCCTGTTCTCCCTTCAGCAGCATCCCTCCACTGAAGTTTTAAAATGTGTTCCATTTTCTCAGTATCAAAATTATCTTAAAATTAATAAAATCCCTTTCATAATAATAAAATTTACTTAACTTTAAACAAACTAATTTTTAAGAAAGATGGAAAAGTATTAAAACCAGAAGTAATCTAAAATATAATCATCCTAGCTTAGGAGTTTTTATGGAAAGCAGTCTATTAAAGCTATTCTGAAAAAGAGAAGTCAAAAGAACTTTAACTAACCCTGATCAGTTGTAGCTTATATTATACAGAGATACTTAGCAAATTTACCATAACACAAACACAAACAATGGACAATTTGTGACTATATTAGCTCCTTTGAACTATAATTAGAAGTAATTTCCTTCAGTGCTTCTTTTTTGCCCCATGCTTTGTTATTTATGAAAAATAAAGACAATGGATTTCATGGATTTCAAGTCCTAAAGAAACCTGACTGCACCCCAAACCAAGCTGGGACAACTAATTAAAAAATAAACAATTCTGAAGCATAAGACAGATTAAAATCCCATGACACTAAGGCTACATGAAGATTATGAGGCAATAAACTTATGGTCCTTTCATGCCTAGTGTTCTCAATAATTGAGAACTAGCTAGAAGGCATCACATATTCTTATAATCTAGGTTATTTTGCTTTGAAAATCCAGTCAGTGAGGGTGAAAAGATGAAGAAGCAAAAGCATAAACTAGAAGGCAGCAGCAACTAAACTAGAGCATAGGAACTGTCTCCATGATCTAGGAGCAAAAAGTGCTCCCTGGCTCTGAAGCAGCCAGCAGAACAGTAGTAGACTCCTCCCTCCTGATCCACATGGTTCTCACTACAGTACATATCAAAAGCATCACATCCACTTAACACAACATTATCAGTATTCCTTCTGAAGCAATGACTTTATTCACACAGAGTTCACTAATAGAGGTCTCTGAAATAATCATCCTCAAAATTAAACAAGCAGTCATTCCAGAGGAAAATAAAATCAAGCACTCACCAACCCAAACAGACCAAAAGGAGAAATGCACATGCAAGATTCTTCATCAAGGGAGCATTACTGTATTTCTCCTATTTAACAGATCCTAGGCTTCCTTGAAAATATAGTACATACCAAGAAATTCCATGTACTACTAACTCTGCCTTAAGCCAAAGCAGCATTCAGATATTGATAGATGAAGGAAGGGACAATATAAATCTTTACCACAACTGGAACATACTTGATATTTTCAGACAAAGAATAACAACCGATCTCTTCTGTGTTGTTGCAACAGCTTACAGGGCTATTAAAATGATGTGTTATTGTTTTGTAAGTGTTAGCACTTACATAAAAAAGTTATGTCTTAGAAACACAGATGGGTTTCCATTGTACAAAAAAACCCCAGCTTTTAGTGTGATAAATAAAGGCCAAGGACTCCCTTGAGTAACAAAGAGCATTACTGTCAACACCTAGAATTACAACAGAAAGATGCATTTAGAGCACCATCATGGCTTCCAACAGCTGTAGCTTACTTGAGTCTCCTCCTTTTAACATGTTCCTTGTGAAACCTTAACCATGATTAAACTTGACAATAATCTTTCAGGATATTTCCTTACCACTCTACCTAACATCTTCACAATATTTGCCCACTGTGGCTTTAAAAAAGAAAATGGCACATGACTTATCAGAAGCAACAAAACTTGAATACACTACTAGCTCTCCTAACAAATCTCTAGTACTCCTTAATGCTACTCTAAGAAATATCCATTTTTTTATAAAAAATCCCACGCATGAGGAAAGCTTTCCCAGTGATTGTATTTTAAAGCAGATTGTCTAATCACTTTAGCCCCAGCATCTAGGTTAAGAACTTATGCTTTTACAAATCCTAGTAAGAGCAGCAACATCTTGTTTTTTCCTAATGGAAATTCTTTTTAAAAGGTTTCAGAACATTTTTCTAATTATCTAAATCTAACACTCCAGCTTCTTGTGACTTAATGAGAAAAACTGATCTAAAAGTGATTATTAATAGCATTAACCAATCCATTCTTTTTGTCCAGCCTATGAAATACAGATGTTAATGGCATTAGTGATAAATTAATTAGATTAGGATTAGCTGTATCAATTAACTGCAGTATTATTTATACAACAGAGAGAATTTTAAGGACAAGTTATCAAGTACAAATATGCTAAATCAAATGTAAATTTCATAAACTCTAATCTTCTAGGCATTAGGAGCGAGAATTATAAAAATGTAGAGTATAGCAGGGAGTCACTAACAGGAAAAGGTAGAAAAGGAGTATCAAATAAACAGCAGTAGGTCTGAAATTTATTTTCTGATATTCTAGTCTAATAATTCTGAAATAAAAAACTCCAGAAATTGAGAGCTCCTTTAAACGTTTAAGACGAATCTACATAACAATATTTTCCATCTCTTAACTTACCTCTTTTTTTTCTCTACCAGCTGTTTGCAGATCTCCTGCCACCGAATATTCAAACTTTCCAGTTGTTCCTTCAGCACCTCAGCATCTGCTGTTGATGACTGCTCAATAATCTCTTTGCCAGTTACATTCAATGTTTTGACAACATTCTGCTGTCTCCCAATGCCATCCTGAAGCTCCTGAAAAATACCCATCACATACACGTATTCATAAAAATGTCAAGCATGAAACAAAGTGTTTCATCACATACTGGCCAGATGGAAAGAGGTGAAAGTTTTTGCTCTCCTCTGAATTACAAATGGAAAAATCCCAAAGCAGGCAAATAAAAAGACATCTCTCATGCTTTTCTAACAAGTATCTTTCAGTGCATCTCTATAGCCCTCCCCCCTAGTATTCTTCTCTGCTAGATCAATTAACAGGAATAACTTGACCAAATTTACTTCTATATCCCAAAAAATAAGCATTGTAAAATTTGAAGTACACTGTGCTTGGAGTTATTTGCTATCAACACAAATACACAATGTCAAGAAAATGAAGCCTTTTCAAAGTGCATCTCTTCATTCTAGTAAAAACCACATTTGACATCAGCTGTGAGAAGACTAATAATCCATTACCTCATTCCAAATCACACTTCTACTTAAAGAGCAAAATGTGAAACTACTTAAAGATAAGTAGTTTTCCCAAGTTTTACTAAGTGCTTTAGAATATGTTTTCTATAGCCTGTATAATTAAAAAAAAAAGTTATACCTGTGCTACAGTATCTCATATTTGAAAACAGCACAATTCTAAATTTGCAGCTTAGATTTGTAAACTGTATGCTTGTTTAAGAAAGTTCATATTTATGGTAAACATAGAAAAATCTTTTAATATTTTTAATCATCAGTAGAGCATGAGTAATTTTTCCCTTGAATTGCTCAAAATGTACAAGCAGGGAAGTATAAAATAATTTTCAACAGTTCACTGCTAAAATGAGCAGAAATTGAAATAACTTCCACAATTCAAAGTTACCACAGGTTTCACAGTCTCAGGGAGTGTGTCTGAACCCTCTCTACATGCAAGAGCTTTTGAGTAAAATCTTGAATTTAACTTTTACAAAAGAAATAGAATACTTTAGCATATCATACTCTGGAAAAAATTATATGCTTGAATTGTCTTTCTAAACCTTGTAAATTACAGATCACATTAGTAAAACTGCATATGATCACAAAATTAAATTTGTCCATTAGTTGGTCAAAATGGTACAGCTTTCAGGAACCTAAAAGCTGTACAGAAATACTTCTCATGCATTTTTTTCATATAGCTTATCAGTTACACCTTTAGGAATAAGATTATTATCAAAATTTCACGAATTTAAGAACGTGGTAAATTAATCTCTTTTAACATGAGGACATCTCAGTTGCCAGTTACTAATTCATTGAACTGCAAAAAGTCTATTGCACTCCTTATCCCAGCTTTCTAACATGTTTTATACAGACAGCCTGAACAACATCAGGACAAATTCAGCTAGCCACAGCCCTGGATAGGATTGTAGGTAGGGCAAAAGTTAGCACTGTTGAAATTTAGCTTGTTCTTACTGTAATTTCTTTATTGTTTTCTTAAGTTTCTTTTGTTATTATAAAGCATTACTCCAGTCTTTTCCATCTCTCAGGAAAAATTAGTATGCTGTTTGGTTTGGGGTTTTTTCCCCCTCACACTGTTGTCATGTCTCATAGTTTCAGAAAAAGAGCTATGTTGAGCAGGTTTTGGTAATCTGCATAATAATTTGTGTTTTAATAGGATAAGAAACTTTTTTCTGCTCAATCCTAGTAAGCTACAATAGTCCAGTCACATTGCATCCAGTACCTCACTGTCCAAAAATGAAGCAGACCCCACTTTTCCTGTGGAACATACAAGATTTTGAACGTTGTACCATAAACCACAAAAGGCCCATAAAAGACTCTTACTTAAAGGTAACAGATTTTCTTGTCTTTTTGTGATGTACACTAATACCTGGTCCAGGTTACAGCTGTTATTTGCAGCTATGATTTCACTATTCAAAGTAAATAACGGTTATGGTCAGGTAGCTTGCCTAAATGCAAATATTCTCTACTACTGTCAAGATAAGTCATTGGTCTTTCCTGTACACACCTCGGTTTTGGCAATGCCCTGCTTAACAAATATCTAGTTTCTGTAAACATTGACTATATTTCACATTGATTTTAGGGCTACAGACTTTGCATTTATGCAGTAGGGAGCATTACACAGCTAAATCATAGCAACAAAACATACAGTCTTTGGAAAAATGTATCATAATAAATGGCTTATTTCCAGTGAGGCACCAGAAACAATTGTGCTATCGCATGCACTCACATGAACTTAAGATCCATAAAACTTCTAGAAATGAAACAACTGAGAACAGAACTTTTACTTATACCAGAGGTTCATCTGAAACAGGAGATCAAAGCAAGATGAACAAAGAAGAGAAATTCTACTTCCTAAACTCTGGAGTTCTTTAGAATTAAAATTTGTAGAAATTGGAGGTTATCTTGGCACCAGCTTTTCTAAATGACAGAAGTAATCACCAGTCAATATATTATTATAAAGTAAAATGTGAATTATAAGCCTTTTTAAATACTCTTTCTGAGCCCTTTCCAATGTTCGCAGACTCTAAATTAGTTCCTCTCCTTCCTCCAACAGATACACAAAAAAGGAATATAGTAAATATTACATGACTTTCACACACGTTTAAATTGTCACAATATTACCCAAGGGAATTTTCTCATTAGTTTGGTGGCATATTATGTACTAGGCCTTACTCATACAGTTTAAAAGGAAAGAGCCAGGTTAGTGGTGGAGAAATCCTTTGAAATTATGAACTCTAATGCCAAAATGGGAACCTCAAGCAAGATGCACAGGAAGAAGTGTGAACTTCCACTAGAACATAACAGGAGGGTTCTGGCCATCCAGATTTCAGATCACCATAAGCAAATCTCAAATTGGATTTTTTTTTTTTTAAGCTTGCTGAATTCATTTGACACTCTTCAAATGACCAAACTGAAACACAGGTGCTGATGAAGTTTATCTAGATAGTCTAAGGAAAAGTAATTTTTCATTGATACTGCAGTGCTGTACAAAGCACAACAACCCATGAAGACATTTTGCTGAAATTCACGTACTCACACACTCATCCTATTGCTATAAACCACGGAGATGCTTTACTCAGTTTACATTTAGTATTTAAAAGTTGTCAATAGCTATAGTCACTTATTCTGTCTCTATCCTTGCCACACACCAGCATGAGAAAAAGTTGCTGAGAGAGGCTGCAGGAGGTTGCCTCACTTAACAACCTTTATCATTGTACAGAAGGGGTATTGACATTGAATTTGCTTCTTGTAGTTTGATTTGACATTTCACCTCTCTGTACAGAAATGGCAAAGCAAAAGGGCAGGCTGCCCTTTGGATTTCCAGCTTACTCAAGCGGCCACCTCAGGTACTGATACTTGCAATTACAGTTTCTAATAACTTCATAAATAGAGTGAGCAAGCAAAGAATTAAAATCAAGATGTTTATGTATTATGAAAAATTAAAAATTCAGAAAAATACCTCATATTCAATCACACAGGGCCAACCAAATTTTAAGCAAATTGCAGGTACCGTAAGTATTTTGTGGTTTCAACATGTTGCATTTTTAGTTACTAAGAAAAACAGATGATATAAAATACCCATAGCTAATTTTCCCCTTGTGATTCTGAAGCAGAAGTAAACGGAGAGTGACATATCATTCAAGTAAGGTGTAAATACACACTCAGACTAAAACATGCAAAAACAGTATATTAAGAGGACTTCTAGAGCAGATTATTACATTTTGGTAATGCCCTCCACTAATGTAGTGTGATAACGTAAAACTCAAGTCATTCCTATGATGTTTCTTTGCTTCAATTGATTGCTTTTTATTTTTTAAGACTCGGAAAAAAAAAATCATGCACACTTTCAGAAAACTTGAAATTGAATAGAAGCAAAAAAAAGAAAACGGAATCACAGAATGACCCGGGTTGGAAAGGATCTCAAGGGATCTCAAGGTAACTCCAACCCCCCTGCCTAGCAGGGCCACCTAACAGGGCCTCCTAAAACTGAGGTAAACACAGGGGAAAACCCTCACCAAAGTCAATAGGGCTGTTTCTGCAATTGCAGGGGATTCTGCTCATTGTCAGCCTGAAAACACTGACCTAATTCACTAATGGTTTTCATTTTTCTTCTCATTTGTACTTTCTGGTCCTAGAAGCAATTGCTTAGAGACAACACATAACCAGCTACTTTATGATTTTTTTTATTTAAACATAAAAATGGAAATAAATATTTAAAAAAAATTAGGAAGTCATTCTCAAAGGAATTTCTTTATACAATGCTTCGGGCATTACTTCAGACTTCCCCAAAGGGCATGTAGATCATTATTTCAGTTCTATCTCAAATCATTTAGAGGTTTCCACATCAATATCAGCTGCTACGGTACTTCAATTTCATGAACATATTTTCATCTGAATCATCAAGAGGGTTTTTGTGAGGGTTTTTTTTTGTTTGTCAGTGTTTATTTTCTAATGGCCAGTTATTAGCAACTCAGTATCTCTGATGTGATAATAATAATACACATCTGCTTAGCCTGTCACCATTGAGATCATGATGAATTGTTACACCGCCTATAATTTTTTTCTTGAGGAACAGAGATAAACTGTTTGGAGAAAAAGAAATAACTTCTGTAACTGATGCAATAATTTATCACCTAGTTTCAAAGAAAATACAATACATTGCCACATCCCTAGTTGCTCATTCTCCCCTCATGGCTTTCACACTTGCCATGACATTTGATCAAGCTGTATGACTGAAAAATAAACTATAGGTTCAGAAAGAATCCAGGTATTAAATAGAGCAGTATTAAAAAAAAGAAAAAAAAAACAAAAAAGAAAGAGTGTATAATTTTTTGAGATAAGGCTGTTTCCTCTTCCTGTATTATGTAGATTAAAAATTTGTCAGAGTCCTTACCCACTTACCTAAGTGGGTACCAAAATGGCATAGTTTCTTTGAATTTGTTATTTCTTAGTTAACTGGAATGTGTATCACACAACTGTTCCCTCAGTCTCATCTCCTCTTGTTATTGAAATAACATTGCACTGTTAAACTTAATGAGACACTATTCTATGTGCAATCTTACTAGCACTTCACTCCTTTTGTTGTAGTCAACAAATGTTCTCAACAACAATTTATTGTTATGGAAAAGACCTGTAGCAACATGAAGAAATAATACAAACAATCTTCTAATTTCCATCAGAGGCACTAGCTGGCATGAAATGCTTAAAAATAAATAAATGCTGTACTGTCTTCTGTTAGCTTAGGGTAACCTACAGATCTTAAAAGCATGTCAAGGTGCTATGCAGCATTCCTAGAGATCTGTAGACTTGAATTTGACATTACTGTGCTGTTCTCCAGTCATTTGCATAAATCTCGTTTCTGCCTTAAATCATATCAAAGCATAAGGCAGACATAAGAGTGTCTATCCAGATGCAACAACATAAATCAGAACTGTGGAAACGTGGCAGAAGACTATCCCCAAAACAATTTACCATTATTTGGTTACCTGAATGAGTTTATCCATTAAGAGTATGAACCTCTGTTCAAGATCCCATTATAAATAAGGAAGAAATTAATTTTCCAGACAGTTAAATCACATTGATTTAATCTGGAGACAGATTACTGGCACTTTGTTAGTATTAAAACAGTCAACGACAAGTATAAGATGTTTCCTAGCTACTTGGTTATAAGCAGCAATGCAATTTTCATTATTATGTATGTGTTACAGTATTTATTGTGCTATTACTATGAATTAAGGAAACTCAAGGCAGCTGATAGAGATGGAAGAGGTGGAAGCGCAGTAAAAAAATTGAAGGCAGTGTTTCCTAAAGAGGAGACAATAATTTAAAGCAAAGTGCTTTCTTCTTTGCATAAATTATTTTAAGTATCATGCTTTGAATATTATTAGCAACATTGAAAAGAGCAGCATTTGAAAGAGTTCACAGCAGGCTCTGGGCAGATTCTACCTATAAAGCAGAACTGGGTGCATTTTGTCAGTCCTACTAGGCTTGTACATCAACTGCACATAAGAAATCAAAGGAAAAGAGCATTGCTGCAGACGTGTTTTCTGAATAAATAATAAATACTGTAAAGTAACAAGGAGAGTTCCTTCTCATTTTATTTTAGTAGAATTGTTAATGAAATTTGTAGTGTAAGTAACAATTAGTATGAATAGATAAAAAATTATCAGGAACGTCAAAAATTTTGCTTGATTTGGTACCTAAATGGTTGAAGCTTTAGGAAAGTACTATCCCATTATGCTTTGCGTATTATTTATTTTTTCTTGTGAGAAAAACACAAGGCCTGGTGATGTCCCATATGCATTGCTGACTGCCCATGACTGCTACTGCATACAAAGAAACATGGGTACAATGCAACTCCACAACAGTACATTTGAAAAAGTTAAATGGAGATACACAACTTCCCATACTCTGCTAAAAGTTTCCTATCAGGAAGAGTTCCAGACATGTTCAAAGATTTCATTATCTTCTAAAGTCTATTCCATGACTCCACCCTTTTGTCCCAGAAATAATGACAAATTCTTCTGTCACAAAAAAAAGCATAAAAGGTTGAAATTACTGCATTCCACCTATGCAAATCCTTCAGTCTACCTTCCTGTTGTTCAAAAAGCAGTAGTCTAATATGCTTCAGTTGCCCAGTGACTTCAAAATTGAGCTTGCTACAATAATTTCAGGTTGTAGTGGTTTAAGCTGGATTGGCTAATGACTGGACAACAGATGCTCTCCTTCACCTCAGGCTCCAAGTAAAGGAAGAAGAAACATTTATGAGTTTAGAAAAAAGCTAAGCTACTTTAATGAGAAATTAATACTATAAAAGGATACAGTGAAATAAAGATAACAAATGAATATAAACAAGCTTGGATCATGTTCTGTGAAGATGCCTGTTCTCCATAACAAAAATAAGCAAACCTAAATTTCTCTCCTGTAACGGAGATTTCTCATAGCTTTAAATCCAGAGAGGTAAGAAAGACATGAGGAAGTTGAGGTTTGGAGACTGAAATTTTTCTTCACCTACACTTACTGCTATGAACCTATTTTGAAGTCATAATCAACTTTAACTCAATTTTCTTGCTCCTCAGAATAATCCAGCTTAAGAGTCCAGAATTGCATTATGCTGTCTCTGGAAAACCTTTTAAAAGCAGCAGCTGCCTCCTACCCCTAACCAAAGAAATTCTGAAAACCCATGCATTTCAGTTTTGTCTTTGTTTTCCTTTAACTGTGCCTGAACAAAAGGTTACAAAGCACTCTCTGGGCCTTAATACTCTCTGGGCATATTATGGGTCCCGATGAGATACAACATTGTCAATTTAGTAATTTTATAAAAAACTATTTAAATAAACAATATTGTCTTCTAATACAGAGGCTTTGCAATCAAACTAAGTTCTTATTTTATAAAAATGTTCATCAGGACTCATACAATTATCTCTATACACAATAGTACTAAGTTGGAATGACACCCTTATTTAATACAATGGTTTAATTTTCAAATTTGGTATTTATAACATTTCGATATCTTACCTGCTCTGCAAAGCTGTATAAGACTAATCAATGTCAAAAATAAGAAAAAAAATGTGTTCTCCATCTTCAATATCCTCCCAGCTTTTGCAAATCAAACTACTCACATAATAGATCCAGTATAT
>VZTY01034089.1:576026-686704 GCA_013400935.1 Turnix velox
TTAAGGCCAGGTTGGACAAGGCACTGAGCAAACTGATCTATTGGGAGGTGTCCCTGCCTATGGCAGAAGGATTAAAACTAAATGATCTTTAAGTTCCCTTCCAACTCAAACCATTTTATGATTCTATATAACCTTAGAGTATGAATGTCTTACAGAATCATCCACAATAAATAACTTTTCTGGCCAAAAAAGAAAATCAAATACATGGTTCAGTTTAATTAGTCTTAACAAGAGTTCATAAACATCTACCAGGCAATAACTGATAATATTTCCTTATTTAAAAACCCCAACTGCATGCATGACAGCAGCCACACATGCTCCTCCTTCGGTCCATACTTGAATGGTTAGTACTTTACTCCCATGCAAGATTTGAAGAGTTCAGAATAGATCTTGCTTTACCAAAATAAAGGACCCCTTTCTCCAATTTTCAGACCCTCGGGGAAGATCACCATGACTTACCAGAAGACGCCATACATACTGAACAAGTGTCTGTGTGAGTCACCTTGTAACATCTCTGGAAGCTTTGGAGGCCAGATTAAATGGAGCTTTGGGCATCCTGGTCTAGTGAGAGGTGTCCCTGCTCATGGTAGAGGAGTTGGAATTAAATGGTTTCCAAGGTCCCTTCCAACCAAACCAGTTCAACGAAACACACTACCTATTCAGCTACCCACCTGTCCTGAAGATTCCCTTATCTACAGAGAGCTACCACAGGGGAAGCATGAGGCAGGGGAAGGGGAGGAAGAGAGACGCAAAGAATTTTTAAAGAATGTTAATACCCTTCCACTGCAACAGCTTCAGCTCTTCCATCTCTTGGTAGGCAAGGCAGAATAAGTACATCGTATCTGCAGATCAAGATTCATTCACTTCACTTGTGAGTTGCTACTCAAGGAAACATTTAACTTTTGCCCTCTGTTCATCCCTCTCTCTTTCTCAGTGGCAGCACTGAGTCATGTCCTCATCTAACTATTGNAGAGGTGTCCCTGCTCATGGTAGAGGAGTTGGAATTAAATGGTTTCCAAGGTCCCTTCCAACCAAACCAGTTCAACGAAACACACTACCTATTCAGCTACCCACCTGTCCTGAAGATTCCCTTATCTACAGAGAGCTACCACAGGGGAAGCATGAGGCAGGGGAAGGGGAGGAAGAGAGACGCAAAGAATTTTTAAAGAATGTTAATACCCTTCCACTGCAACAGCTTCAGCTCTTCCATCTCTTGGTAGGCAAGGCAGAATAAGTACATCGTATCTGCAGATCAAGATTCATTCACTTCACTTGTGAGTTGCTACTCAAGGAAACATTTAACTTTTGCCCTCTGTTCATCCCTCTCTCTTTCTCAGTGGCAGCACTGAGTCATGTCCTCATCTAACTATTGACATTCTAAAGCTTGCAGAAGCTTAATTACTTGGGAATCTCTACCTAAGATTCCAATTTCATTATAAGTGAACAGTGAATTTCATTAAAACTGAACAGTGAATGAAAAGAAAATCATTACAGACCACAATATAAAAGATAGATAGAATGAAAGCATCAATGAAATCTCATAAGCTTCACTTATGCAGGAGAATAGACTGAAAATTCCCTCCAAGTCCTACTATTTCAGCAGGGCCAGAAAAACAGGAAAGGAAGGGGAGCACTTACAGCACAACTCCAACCCTCATTCTGTCTCAGGGAGGCTGAAGGCACTCATTTATGCACGAGACTCATACTTCTGGGAGGCATGCAGGCAAAACAGCTCACCTAAGGTCCACCAGTCCCCTCTTTGTGGCTTATGTGCTCTCCACTTTCCCAGGGAGCTAAGGAAGTAGGATTTTATAAAGAAATCTCCTGCTTTGTGTCTGCCAGGAGTTACAGTCTCAAAGTAAAAAGAAACAAACACTGTTGTGAAGCTGCTTCAGTTCTCATATATATAGAGAGCAAAATTGAAACGTGTCCTTTTAATTAACCACTGTATAAGAAAACAGCAAATAGCATGAATGAGATGCAAGTAAAACTGCATAAAAGCAAATAGGAACCCATGATAAATATCAGGCCATCAAAACATTGCTTTAGACTTCACACATTGAAACATCAACTGAAATTCATTATCACAGCAACCAGAAGAGGAAACAAAGGGTACAATTAAAAGGAAAACTATATCTATTGTTATTCCCAAAACTCTACCCTGAGATGTACTTCGCTGTTGTTTTACATACTATAACACATGGGAATATCCTAAGCATATGCTTGTTTCTACAAGAGCTACTCTTGAAGCATCTGCAATATTTCACTTCGCTCTAAATCTTGATCATTCCCCAGTTAAAGGCACTGATGAATACCAAACTCCATTCCACGTGTTCATCAAAAATATCTTGTAACATCAACCCTCAGATAAGAAGAAAGCCACAGTGAGAAAAGAAACTCTTACTAGCAAATGGAGGCAAGAGGAGTCTGAGATTCCGCAGTTCCCTTTAAGTGAAACTGGATGTTCACAAAATAGAATAAAAGCTAAGACATGATGTAACTTTCAGAGGAATTAGACCCCCAATTTCCCATATTCTAGATTCCCTGTTTGCTGAAAAGTACAGAACAAATGAGTGCAATGTAAAGCACAACTGATAGCAAAAAGCCATCTTCTGTGGGAGGGGTGAGGGAAGGGTATTTTTCTGTTACTTTGTTTATTGGGGTTTTTTTGTTGCAGCTTTTTTATTTTTTAAGCTTTCCCAGTTCTTTTTGAAGACACATAGGAAACCAGGATGAGTATCAGCCTGTCAAAATATTGCTTTAAAACTAATGTGTTAGTCCATAGAAAATCTGCAAAACCTGAAGTTACATAATTCATTCTTCTAGTGGTGAATCAAGGAGATAGCTATTTGTCAGGCTAAATAACCACACAGGAATGATGGCAGGAGGATACTTCCCAGAAGGGCTGTCAGTGATAAGATGCATAACGCAATGGGATTTTAAATGAGAACACAGCTTTTGTAAATAATGTACACTCTTCAAGATACTCTAGAGACACTAGACAACACAACTCCTTTAGACACAGATCGTGCTTGAAATACTTTTTTTTCCTCAGTGTACATGATCTCCATTAGAAACATAAGGCCCGCAAACAGAAAGTGTTTAAAGTGAAATGTTTTTAACTCTAAAAAGAAAGCACAGAATCATAGAATAGTTTGGGTTGGAAGGGACCTTAAAGATCATCGAGTTCCAACACCTATACCATGGGCAGGGGCACCTCCCACTAGATCAGGCTGTGCAGTGTCTTGTCCAGCCTGCCCTTAAACACCTCCAGGAAGGGGTCATCCAAAACCTCTCTGGGCAACCTGTTCCAGTGTTTCACCACCCCCACCTTAAAGAATTTCTTATATCTAGCCTGAATCTCCCCTCTTCCAATTTACATCCATTATTTCTAGTCCTTCCATCACATATCCTATNGCTCCAGAACTGGACAAAATCCTCCAGGTGGGGCCTCACCATAAACATTAAACATTATTTCACAAAGGCATCCTAGACTAAGGACAGTGTTGATGCCATTTTTACTGAGAGAAATATGCATTGTCTCCCCCCTTAGAGGGTCCAGAGAGGGAGGAGATAAAATTAAAAAAATCCTGCTTAACCAACTCCCTGAATCACTCCAAAGATAGTGCTATTCAGAATTTTAAGTCTACCAAAGACAGATTAGGTATTTTTTCCTACTTAAGTTAGTGCTGAGTTCTGAAATGTGAATAATTCTGAATTAGTGAGAGCTTACTTGGTAGTATAAGAAGACAACATAATTTTAGCTGAAAGAAAAATATGCATTGAAATATAAAATCATACCCTTATCTCTTCTGCCTTTAAATATCAGCCTCTCTGTTTTATCATATTTTCACTGTTACACCTTTATTTTATCTGTTAGGCAGCATGAAAGACATAAAAGCACTACAGTAGAGTCATTACCTTTTCACTGACTTTTCTTGTTCCTTACCCATGCCAATTCCTGTTTTTGACAGGACTTCACTTGAGCTAAAATAGCATGTAAATAAATCAAGCTTTAAAGTCAAATCACTACTTCCATTGATCTCAGAGAATATTCCAGATATAGCAAGGAACAAAAAATTGGGACACTGATGAAAAACGTCTTTTACACTCCTGATTTACAGTGCTAACACACACACATGTGCCTGTTTTCTTCCCTGGGAAAGGTAGTTAGAGTAAGTATATTTGTGCTGCTTTCTCATTTGCACTACTAGTTTGCACCAAATGTGTTAATATGTCATACAGAACAGAAGTTTGAAGTGCATTTTGCAGAAATTTACCACTGGGAATTCAGAAACACATGCACTCTCTTTAAAAGAAAACCAAAAATACTGATGCATCAACAAGTCACTGCTGGTGCTTATTTCTTCACAGAAACCCTAGAAAAAAGGTAATTTTTATTATGTATTTCTATGAAAGTGGAATACCAAGTTCAGAATTCTTTCCCTTTGTTTTATTTCCTCTGCCTGATCTTCAAAAGTGCATTTCCAGCACTTATTAAGCTTTGGTATGTTTTACCACATTAATATGTAGTCTCACAAGGATTATGACTGACTGTCAGATCTGTTCTACCTATCTTCCCTTTCCATGACCTGTCCACACAATTCCTCCTCCTTCCCCACTTTAACTATACATCTATATCACAGTCTTCCTACTGAGACTGAAGAGTAAGGATTAATTAAATCAAAATTGTCAAATTTCAAAACTTTCTGTATGTTTGATCAACTCTAGAGTTACCTTTCTTGCCTTTGCACTCCCTATCTCTTTGGCTGAAATGAGATCTGTATGAGAACAGAACCCCTTGAGAATCTTCAACTACCAACACAGCTTGGCATCACTGCTGAAGTAGTAAGCAGAGTTAAGAAAAAGTGTTTTCCCATATCTATCCTGGCCTTGCCTTCTAAGATGAAGCTGATAGAAAAATTTTCAGCCCATTCAGTAAAATATTATCTTGACTCAGTAGGAAGAGAGTGTTCACATAGGGATTTGGAGTAAAAAAAAAAATTACCTACTCATGATAGTTTCAAGAGGTCCTGACAGTACTGCAAGCCTAATGCATTATAAGGTCTCAGATCTAATGGGTTAAATCAGATTTTACTAGGAAGAGAAGCACTAAGTTTTTATTGCAAAGGGAGCTCTTTTTAAATAGGTTACACTATTAAAGTAATTTTTAAGGACTTCACATAAAAACAAGATACATTACTATTTAGAGATCAAGCTAACTTTTGAAAGAACAACTTTGACGGGAGACTGAAAATTAAAGTGATAATAAAATTTTTCTGTAATATGTTTTTGGGAGAAGCTCCTACATAATTTCAAGGTGTCCAAATTCAATTCTTTGTAACATTCGGTCTTTGCCAACACAAAGAACATCTCAAATCTTTAATAATTAAAAACACATAGTACCATGACCTTGTATTTAAAAGTTAAATAGAGCGACGTTAAAAAAATTAAAATGGCTTCTCCACATTTCTATAACAACCTTGTAAATTCTTGTCTAGCCTGGAGTATACATCCTATTTCTTTATCTTCCTTGATGACCCCTCATGACTGCAAGTCAGCTCATTTTTCTCTGCTGAAGACTGCACCCTACCACAGCTCACACTCTAAAATTTCCATTAAAATCTAGTGCATCATCATCATTCATTCTTATCTCCAGCAGGCTGCCGAACAGCGAGATACCAGCAACTGTATGTGAACTACTCTCAAAGGACAATATAGTTATACACATCACCATCCAGAATGGAAAAGAATTCCACCTGCATTATACGTTACCGCATATAGCTGAGGCTGGGAATCATAAGAACTGTGGATCCTGTGCAGGACATTATTATTAAGTCTCTTGTAACAGCAAGTCTTACTTAAACAGCAATTAGCTAGGCAATTAGCTTTTGAAAGGACATTTTTATTAAGCTCACTTCACAATGAAATGATTTGTCTCAACAGCTACTGAATATTTGCTGGCTGAAGCATTATTACTTTAAATTACCATATCACAAGTACCTAAGAGTATTTGCACTTGTCTATGTGCTTAACCTTCAAATTTTCAAGTCCCTCTTCTTCAGGATGATTCTTAAGCAGGCCCCATACCCAAAGCATATGGATGTCTTTCCTAACAGCTTGCTGTGTTTACAGTCCTGTTTCTTTACCTACTCTGCAAAGAGAGCTCATCGATGTGTATGCATATAGATGTGTTTGTATACAGACTTAAGAGTTCACATAATTATATACCATTCAATAATTTATATGCTTATATAAACACTCATCCTATACTACTGCAGGTGAACTCACTCCTCATTATACAGCTTGGCAGCCTTTTTAGTACATCAAACCCAAAGCATTACACTCCTTCAAGTCAGAGAAGAGTAATTTAATTTTACATGCAATTAATAGCCTGCATGTACTTCTGCACAGAATGGAAGAGAAGGCTGATTTGTTTTCAGATATCATTGAGATGGGTTGCAGTGCTCTGTGTAGTAATGGTTTAACTGATCTGTTTGCCAACACCTCTGCGGCTCAGTAGAGAGTTTTGCTATTGTCTTGGTAGGAGAAATAAAAGAATACCTAACAACGGTCATGTCAGACAGTCCCTGCAGCAATCTGTACCCGAGAGGATTCGCAAATAGCCACTACTGGTAAAAAATAGCTCAGTATCTATAAGAAATCTAAGACTAAATTGGTGGCCTGAACTGATCTCAATTGATCATTTGCTTTTTTAAGTAACATGCAACAAACATTGTTGCTGCATCCTTTCCCACTTAGTGTCCAACAGCCACCGTCACCTGAACATTTCTTCGGTGCAACACAAGCAGCTTTTTCACCTTTTGTACTCATAGGCAGTTGCCCTCAGGTGCCAAACACATTAAAGTTATTGATGTACGGGACAAAAATAAAGCCAGTTAGATGCCTGTTTCCTCCAGTAGATGACTGAAGACAGAATAATCCATTTGTGACTCCTGAAAGACTTCAGCATAAGTATATTCCTTTTTTTTTTCCCCTTTTTGTATCCCTTCACAAATCCCTGCAACAGCATTTAGCAGAGGAAGCAATAACTCAGCTCTGAGAAGTCCTCAAAAAGACAGATGGATAGGACAGCTGATGCCTATCCTTCACCTAACATCAAAAAACAGCTAATCCTGGTTATAGTCAGTATCTGCCCTGAACCTGGATGTAATGTATTCACAGGGGCTAGACAACCTTTACAGCAGATTTGTGCTAATTTTTGTATCCATCTCACAATTAGGCATTTCACAATGAACTATAACTAACCAGGCTGGACAGATGCAAGGCAACATCCTAAGAGTTCTTTCTGTTGAATAAAACAAACAAAGCTTTCACTGACTGGCATAAAAATAGGCAGATCACAGAGTACATGATCTTTTCCCACTGAGCAGGCTAACAGAAAGGTTATTGAGCTTAAAGCCTTCAGTGATGCCAAAATACTACAGTTATGCCAAGATTCTGAGAGAGGTAAGGGAGAAAAAAATTAAGTCTCCTAATGTTTGAAACATAGCATTGTCAGAATGACTCCCATTTTACTAGGACTATGTTCACAGCATGGCCTTTTGCTCTGGGTAGAAAGTCACATAGTCTCATTGATTTCAAATGCTAAGTTTGTATTTCTTTGCTGTTTCCTCAACACATATGCCTTATGAAGCATATATAAGCCATTCCATATGACAACAGAATAATTGATTTTATGTTTTTGCATATTGGTTGCATATAGTTACCAAAAAAAATTACAAAAATTACAAGAAAGAACATGGAACAGTATATATACATGGTTTCATCCTGCAATCAAGAACAAAGCAGTGATAAAAATCAAGGCAAGTATGAAAGGCATCCAGGCTTTTATGTGGAGAGACTACCATCATGATTATAATTTCACCACATCCCCTAATTTTTCTGCTGAGAAGGAAGATGATAGCACATTCTCTAAGGAAACGGTTTTTAAAAAGCATAGAGAGAACTAATTTGGTTGCAGAAATTTAGTGGCTACATATGTTGTTCAGTAAACAAAAGAACCTAACTATTTTTCAATGATGTCCAGAAGATGTAATGTTCGTAATTTGTTTCAGTCTGATGTTATAGGATTATACACTGCTACTTTTACTGAGTATAACTGCAGTCAGCTTTCCCCGTTTAAAAAGGTAACCACCTGTCCCAAAATAATTTCATATGTTTTATGATAAACTACATTATATGTTGTTTAGACGCAATCCTATATCTGATACCTATGGCCAGAAGATCAAGTAACACAAATGAAAGAGAAATTATCAGACGAGCAATCCATTCAGGTTTTTTTTCAGAATTATTATGAACACTCAATTCAGGAACATGGAAATGCCCTGAGAGAAGTATGTATTCATCCCACAGGTTCAAAATAGCTCAACAGTAAGAGGAAAGAATGAACTTTAATCCCTGTTGCTAAGAAAACTCAGAGTACTAAGGTTGAAGCAGCCTGAAAAATTGGCATTTCAATACAGAAACAAAATAAAACTTAAAAGTCATAATGAATATATCAACTAATACTAATAATTGATTCTATTTCATTGTGTGTCTTTGGGTGTGTGTATAGCTTATCTTATTAAATACTTGGCACTTGTCTCTTTCAATTATCTGAGCATCAGGAACATTTTTTATGCTTTGTACTACAAAAATATTCCATGAACACCAAAACATTAGCATCGCTCAACACATATTTTGGAACAACACAACTTCTATCATCTATAAAAAACTATATGCAATAGCAGTATCCTTGAGTCAGAGACTAAAGTGGCTGAATTTGATTGAAACCTCAGTAGGCAAAGTTTTGTACTTTGCACAGATTTAAACTTCAGTTAGATTGGAGTATTAATGCTCCTTTGTATTCATAAAGCCATTGTGATGTGGCTATTACTTTCCAGATATTACTTAGACTTAATATGATTGGCATAATTTTAACAATTCTACATGGCACATCTAATCCCTGGTGAAATCTAGATGTTAATTAATTCAAAAGAAATTAAGTAGTCATCTCAAACTTACAAACCTTTATGAAGTACTGTGTGAGCTGATGCCAAAATACACATTATGTAATTAATCTTCCATTCCTGCCCCTGCATCTGTTAATGTAAAATAATCGTTTAGACCTTTCTGTGACAAACCAAGAATAGTTTACAAAACGTAAGTTAGGATGTGATTGTGTTCCTTAATTAGTCCAGAAACTGATCTTTTTCTTCTAAGTTACCTTACAAGTCCTGCTGCTAGCAATGACAATATGTTTCCTCTTGGCTGTTCCATAATTAGGGCATATGGGTGGAACATAGATGTTATTTGTGAGGGGAGCAGAGAGGAAAGAAATTCCAAGGAATATTACCTCACAGATGGGGTCTTTGCTGAATAGAGCTCCAGGAATCCCAGCTGTACTACTTGTGGTATTAATGCTCTGCTTGCTTATACTTCACATACTTTTTTTCCCCCCAATGAAATTGTTTTTTCTTTAAATGCAAGATTTTTTTGGATCATAATGTTTCCATACAAAAATAAGTGCTTGGAAAACTAATAATAGTGTTTGGGGAGAAAACCAGAAAAAATACTAGATTAACATAAGCAGTTCCTTGACAAGAAAAATAATTATGGTATAAATTACACTGGTTATTTTTTCATTTCTGTTTGCTAGCAGAGTGAAGCACAGCAAAGCAGTTCACTGTAATATCAAGAGGAAGCTGTAGGACATAGAGAACCCTCTGAACTTTCAAATAAAGATCTGAGCAGCACCTAAGTAAGTGAGATCCTACAAAGTCCTTTAATATCTGTTCCATGTCAGGTCTTGCAATATGCTTTAGTTCTGTTTACTTCCATGTACAAGGCAGTACAAAGGTGAGACATCTTAGAAAATCCATCCCAGGGCGTTTTTCCAGCTGCAATGGAACTATTTACACCACTCACCTAGCCGTAATTAAATTCCAGGTTTTCCTCTAGAAAAATATGTGGGATCCTCATTGATAACCAACCTTACCCAGTAAATACAGAAACTGAAATTCGAAGCTACGAGTTCCATGGAAGAGAGGATTTTTTCTTCTTTTAAACTTTATTTTAGTGGATTGGATAAGTTTTTCTCCTCTCTTCTAAAATATATATTACATACAATTTCACATCTGAATGAGAATAAAAATACTATTTTGAGTAGATGGTGTGATATATGAGGAATGAAAACAGACTTTTAAAAAAACTTAGGCAGAATTTGAGTTCATAAATTTTTCTTGATTAAAATGGAATGCATACAAAAGGGCATGACTAATTACAGCAATCTTCACACATTAAAAGATACACCTGTTATCACAGTTTTTGAATTTATATTAAATTTTATATTAGAGAATACTTAGGTATGCAGCATGTGATTGCCTTAAAGATAGAGGATTGCTTAAAATGCATGGATGCTCACAATTGCAGTAAAGCTATGAAGTTCATATGCATTCACTCCTGGGAGGATTTCTACATCATTGTTTTAAATATGGACAGAAAACCAGAAAAAGGAGGAATTGGAGTTGTTTTCCTGAAGTCATCACCATGAGATGACTCCCTTGATTTACTGAGCCTGTGAACTGAAGCGGAAGGTATATTCAACACAAACAAATATTCTGAAGTAATTGAGAATATGACCCTTCAGCTACCAGAGATAAGTAGTTTACACACTGAAGCATAAGATTTCATGCAATTTTAAGAGTGTTTAATAGAATACTATTAGCTAACCTCCTTAACAGCTACATATATAATGGAATATCATGATCCTTCAGCCAAGGAATACCACAGATTGATTGGAAGTATTTTATATTAGGTATACAAATAATTTATGGTGATGTTTCTCCTCTTCTTCTCCAGCTCTTCCCTGATACTTTGTGAGTGGAGCCAGAGTTAGGGAGGGCAGGCAGGCAAGCAAAGGCCCTGTGTTAATCACTGAAGTCAACCGAAGCACCTCAGTCAAAATGGCAGCTTTGCCAGCCGCTTCATTAATTTCACAATACAACAATTTCACAATGATAGGAAATTACTGTCTATTAGTCAGAAGACTTTTTTACCCTACATTGTAAAAATCAGACACAGACTCGCTTATGGCTCAATTTATGTGAAACTTTTCAAAAGGTTTAGTACACTTACTGTACAACACACACACACGTGAATTAGGTTCACCTAAAGATTACCAATACCTTGTGTCCAGGTCTTACCCTGGTTCAAGCAGAAAACGAACATTCCTTAAGTAAATAGTTTTCAGCATCAGGTTTGAACTTCATTCCCAAATGTCTATCCATAGTACTTTTATGATAGAAACTATCAAAACTGAATATACAATACCAATCCTATAATTTGACACTTTGAGGCTATGACAGAAACTTAGTTTGAAGTAGATTTGCAAGATGATTTAATTTAATCCTCATGCCAGAAAGACTGAAAGTCCAAAATATCTATAAGAGCTTTGAAAACAGAATCAAGTAAAACTTCTGCATTTCTCAGTTTTTTCTTTAACTTTTATGCCACTTACATAACATGTATTTTTATATATAAGCTTCAGAAATTTCTTCCCTACACCGCATTGAAAGTAAGAAATAAAAGAAAACTTTTGCTCAGTAAAGTGAGACTTTCAGAGTCATTGAAAGGCATGAAGGGTAAAATCTCTCCATCTAACTTCTAAACTAAAATCCATCCTTGAGATACTATGTTTCTTTGTAATAAAAACATAAGAAACTCTCAAACTAAAGAAACTAATAAAATATACCACCTTGCACAGAAGTGTGAACTTGAACTGTTAGTATTTCA
This sequence comes from Turnix velox, assembly GCA_013400935.1. Classification (NCBI taxonomy): domain Eukaryota; kingdom Metazoa; phylum Chordata; class Aves; order Charadriiformes; family Turnicidae; genus Turnix; species Turnix velox. The sequence goes on from VZTY01034089.1 coordinate 587,823, forward strand.
ACACAGAAAAAGAGAATGAACAAATAACGTCATCTAATGTTACTATAATTTAAAAACTTGAGTGATATACTTCAGTAATAAAGAATATAATACTAAAGATTTGGGAGGGCTGAGAATAGTTGGATGATAACAGGACTGGCAAATATTGAAGAAAATCTTTCTTTCTTTGTATGTCATTATTGTTTGACTAATTTTCTTCATTTCTCTTCTTCTAAGTCCCCTGTTAGAACTCACTGAAGAGGGAAATGTTTTGGTGTTTTTTGGAAGAAACAGAGGGAGCAGAAAAGAATAAATCAGCCCTCAGGGAAGGAGAATGGAGAAAGCGAGCCTCTTCAGCTGCTTTAATGTCTGTGTTAACAGACAATAAAGAGATGTTTTGAAATAATGCAGTGATTCTAGATCTTCGTGGATGGAATTACAATAAACTTAAGGAGTAACACTAGCTGTGGTGTTCAGGTGAGAGAACCATTAAAATGAGAACCCATCCCTGCTTTTCTTATCACTGTTTTCCCAAGTACAGTAGTATAACCATGCATAATGTACCTTTCCAGAATGATCATGCCATACAATAATTCACACGTAAACTTATGCGTGTAATAATTTTTGTAGTTTATGTCAGTTTTTCTATAATGTTCTACATTATGGATATCCTGTTGCTTAAATCCTCATCTCAATTGCATTTTTAACATGTTGCATACTTTTCTCTGGTCTTTCTTTCCACCATCCTTCCTCCCCACCCCCCACTTTTTTTTACAAGACAGTGAAACTTTTTTAAGCAAGACTCATCCTGAAAGCTTAGAGTGAGTAAAGGCTCATGCAGGTGATACAACAGGTAGTGTCTGTAGCAAGAACTTAACACTTAAATGCTAGCACCCTGGGCTGCATCAGGCAAAGCACTGCCAGAAGGCGGAGGGAGGTGATGCTTCTCTGCTCAGCCCTGATGAAGCATATATTGGAGTCTGGGTACTTGCCTGAAGTCTTCTGTAGTTCTTTCCTCTCTATCTGGCATCATCCCCCCCGCCCCATCCCAAGTTATTGTTACTAGTTATTAACTAATACTGTGCTATTTGTTATTACAGAATTTATTTTTACAAAGTAAAGGGAGACTAATTTCCCTTGGTCCAGAAGAATGCTCCTTTATCAGCTCACGAGGCCATTGGTGAGATTACAAGGATTTGCTTTTCTTCTCCAACTAGATCTCAAGTCAGAGACATAACCAGTAAAAAGACATTTTAAACAAATTCATCTTTTTATGAAAGAGAACATGATAAAACTAAAAGGGAAGTTCATACCATAAAAAGTTATTACATGAGAACTTAGACAAATTACTATCATCAAGTGCAGGAACCCTACATTTCATAGGAACATTAAGAAAGGAATGCAGCAAAGCCACAAGACAACCTATCAGACATACTACTTCCACTGAACAATTTTTTGCATAGTTTCTCAAATAAGTGTGGGTTGGTGATCGGACTTCAGAAATAAATTATTTCATTTGTTGCCCTGAATCCTTAAATGAGGACATCCATTCGACAAAAATCTCAGAAAACAAGTCTACAGAGATGAAAATGTGAATTACAGGACTCAGAACGAAAGGACATCCCATTCTGTTCCTTCCCCAGCAGAAGGAGACAACAGCTTGTTCCCACCCTTGCTGAAATAAAGAACTAACAAAGGAATTTCCCAGCAACAGCAAAATAGGAGAAACTTCTCTTCTCTAAGGTCATACAAACCATTCAGTTTCCCATCTGCCTCCCTGCGCAGCAGGCAAGAATAAACAAACAAGGGTTACACCTTGCTGAGGCAAAAAAGAGTGTTGTTTCTCTGCAGGGGGTGGCAAACACAATGATTCCCCTTGGGCTATCGGACAATAAATGATCACAATTCCTCCTCATCACAGAAGGCAAACAAGAAACAAAGCAGTGCAAAACCCTACTTCTCTGCCTTAGTGTCCTGACTGTAGCTCAGATAAGACATAAGCTTCACCCTCCACAGAAGTGAAAGCTTTTCCACTTTCTGCCAGGCTGAAAACAGCAATTCTGGTTTTCTACTTTTCCAGCAGATAGAAGTTTAATCTATCTCATCGCAAGGAACTGAGGAAACAGGTGTCCATTCAGGGTATTCTGAATTAAATACTAATGATTATCTCAGTAGGCCAAGACAAATAGCTAACTACAACAGCCTCATAACTATCATTGGTGAAACCTCTCCTGCATCACCCAGAGAAAGTATTGCAGCAGTCTAATAACATATAACCACAGCTCTGTCTATATCAAGGACATCTGTCTACATCTGTCTACTGATCAGGATGAATCAGTAGAATCTGAAAAGGAATGAAATGCAGATCAGTTTTTCTGACACAAACCCAGAGTTAGTGTTTGACAAGTCCTCACTTTTGCTGTTGTAGAAGTTTGTATCATTTTTATTTTTATGCCACTAGAAACAGCTTGCAATTCTCCTAGAGATACAAACTAACAAATCGTTTGAAGAAACATGAATCAGATTCAGTTGCTTTTTCAGTTGTTCTGAAAAACAACAGTTTACAAGGATAGAAAGAGGGAAAGGTACTAACAATGATTACCATCATAATTTAATTCACACAAACTGTCAAAACAGTGTTGATTTAATGGTACAATACACTAAAAACGAAGTCACAGAATTCATTAAAATTCTTTGGGTTTTAAGGGTTTACTGTGATTGCAGGTTGAAAGTTACAGCCACTGCAGCTCTGAATAATAACAAGAACTGACCAAAGAACAACAAAAAAATGGAGAACAAACATATTTGAATCACTCAAGCAAGGCCAAGATGCAGCATCTGCATATTTAAGCAGAACATTTCAAAGTGAATCTAAATCTGTACTTAGTTAATTACAGTGCTGAAAAAATCCAAACCATCTATAAATCTAAGTATACTTCAAAAGCTGTAGATAGAGACAATTTTAACCAACTGGGGAAAAAAACCCAAAACACCATCTTCTGACAAATTAACAACTTAATTGGAGCCTGGAGAACAAGCAGTTGCCAAACAAGCAGTTATGGCAAAAATCTCTATTTATAGAAAGGCTGCAAATCTGCCAATGATGTGAAGAACTAAATCATCCTGTTGACTCTCAACTCTAACAAGGAACTAAATCAAACTTGCAAAAGGCAATTCAGTTATTTAAATGTCAATACACTAATGACTTTAAAAAGTAAAACAACACAAACACAGGAAAAACAGCAAAATACGCATCAAGTTGTCCTCTAACCTCTTAGTTTAATCTTAGGATAAAAAGGGCTTGATTAAACACCAGGCAAAGCTACTCCAAGAGGGAGTGGTATGTTTACCCATCTACAAGACAAAAATGCTCCCGATGTATGTAACATTTGCCAAACCAGAACAAATACTTAGGCATAGTCTGTTGTTGGGAAAAAGCCCCAGAAGAATAATTAACATATTATTATGAAACATTTAGTTATGGATTTTAATGCAACAGAAGACATTGTTCTGGAATAGATGTGACATGTGGAAAAAGGGCTCTCCAGTCTTTCCCTTCTGCCTGAAATGAAATGTTATCAAAATTCATGCGGCTTTATATTTTACTTTTAATGAAATCTTATTATCAAAAGATGAAAATATTTTCAAAAGCAGCTGTGCTACTCAGCTTGCTAAATAATTGCTTTTAGCTTTGTTGCTACTCATCCTCTAGCACATCTGCTCTACTGACAGAAGGGAGAACCAAGGACAGGGACAAGATGAGGAAGCTTTTAAAAATGAAGCACAAAATGTAATTAAAAAAGTAAAGAAAACTGTACATGCACTGTCAACATAAAGCAAACACCTGTGACAAACAACATTTGATAAACTGGGTTGCTCAGAACCAAAGACAACATTGCCCAGCAGCAGAAATTCTGAATGTTTAGCACCATATCTTGTGACTAAATGTTCCCCTTACCTCCAAGAATAACCACACTTGTAACTGTCAGATCAATAATCCTTCTCACTTGAAATACATACATTTACAACATTTTAAAACAAAACAAAATATTTTAAGAACACAACTTAACATGTCAAAAAATGGAAAATTTGCTACAATCTGCCTATTTAAAACACATTAAAACATCTGGAAGCAAAGATTTTTTTCTGACTTTCATCAGAATTGTGCCTCCTCTAAGAGCAACTATGTCCCTTAACAACTTATTTTCTACCAGACGTATTACAACATCAGTCACGCTTCCTTTATTCTGGCCTTAACAGTGCATTAAACATGCTTAGAAAGTTTGTTGTTTGCTTTTCAAATATTTTAAACAAAACTTAGACCATTAACATGTGAGCTAGTTACTACAGACTTGATAACTACAGTTTAAATAGAAATATACAATTACCTTATAGTTTTTAGACAGAAACTTCCTCTTAACAACAGTTGTATAAATGAACTTCATCCAGACATTACATAAGTTATTTATTACAGTAGTAGAATTTTAGGCAGTGTAAAATTGCATTCTTGGAGAAAATAAAAAGCCAAAACAACAACTAGTAATCTGAAAGAGATATAAGTATCTAAATAAGATGTATAACCTTTTGCTCCATGCATGGGAATTAAGTCACATTAGAAAAATTGCTTTGGAAGGTTATTTAGCTAAATCAATGCAAGCTCCTTTGCTGATAATGATGGCTTATAACAATTGAGATAGGTAAACACAAGACACGCTTCCCTAAACTAGGACTGCCAACTCAAGAAGGCTGATCTTATTTATCTAAGTTCATTCAAGTTTCCTGCATACACAGTTTTAATGGACTCCATGGTCAATGGCAACCTAATGAGGCAACAGCAACAATGAAGAAGCAGCATGTGCACTACAACTAGTCATCTCAGCAATTAAATAGCATAATATCATTCCCTTTGATGGCTTTAAGTTTTCATATCCAAACAACTACAGACCTGTTTAAAATTTAAAGTGAAGAAGGTAAAACTCTCCAGAATGTGAGGGCCATTCAAACTCAAATAGGATTACTGGTATCCTGGGGAGGTGAATGTCCCAGCACTGGGAGGTAAAATGATCAGTGGCGATTTTCAGGGTAGGGATTGCATAAAACTACTAAGACTCCTGATGCCAGGCTTGATTCATCCTTTTGCTTTGCGTACTTAAAAGAAAATAAAGGTTTAGGAAGAAGGAGACCTTAACAGAACTTTTTAGGCACAGTAGTATCCAAAAAGATAAAACAGATAACATAAGACTTTTAATGTTGCATTTGCAGGTAAAATGGAAGCTACTATTGCCAAAAACCAAAAAAAACATATAAAACCCCCTGTATTAGCAACAGCATGGTAATCTGCTGCTAAATAAAAGAGCTGTAATGGAATTTTCAAGGTCTTAATTTTCTTTATTAAATCAAGGAATGTTAGTATCTGAACACAAGAATGATCGATTAACTCTAGATAATTGGGCTAACCTTGTCTTTAATCCTTTTAGTGATTCTATTCAACCATTGTGTAGAATAGTGTAATAAATTATAACACTTTTTCAATTTTACCAGAATCTTATGTTTGGCAAACCACATTATTCCCCAGACTGTTACTGGATGAGAGGAAATCCACTAGAAGAACATATTTTAATCTCTAAAGAGAGTAAAGTGGTTCCTTTCAAACTAGGTATTTAGAAAGTTACTCTATTTTGCTAGGGTTTTTTTTTGTAGTTTTGTCAGTATTCTGAGGAACTAGAAGTGGAGTTACATAAAAGTCTGCAACCTAACATCGCACTGGCTACATCCCAATGTCCAGTCTACTCCAAGTTCACTTCCACTCACTGCTAATTTATATAGCTCAATAATAGCAGGTACTGAGAAAGAAAGTGAAAAGCAGGACAAACTGAAGTATTAAAATCAAAGAAGCTAGAAAAACACCAGACCTGTCCTCTGATCCTCTGAATGCTGCTGGTTTTAATCCCAGAGAAAACAAAAAGCAAGAATTTGTTCCCAGCTGGTTAGCTAATTGACGTTTGTTGGTACAGACTAAAACTGTCACAGCAATCACTACATAGAGTAAACCACACCTGGGAAGATGAAACCTTAGTATTAAAGCTAAATGGAGGAAAGGCAGAATCTGAAGCTTTCTTTCAATTAGATTGTACTTAAACATTTGTGTGTTTGCCTCTAAGAAGTGGAACAAAAGCCACCTGAATATGCACCCAATAGAGACACAGTATTTGATCATCTGCCTTGGCACTTCTGTGTTTATGCACTGATTTATACACAAATGCAGCAGCAGGGCATCCTGGTAGGTGCTTATTAAAAAGTTAAAACACAATATTGCAGAATTCTGAGACAGTATTTACTTACTTTTAAAGTGGTGTGCTTTATGGCATCTACTGCACAATTTTCCTGTAAGTTGCAGCATGTATATTTTTTAAAAGAAAATCTTTAAGCAGCTCCAATGAAGCATAATCATATCCTTCATGAAGTTTCTGAAGCTTTGTGGTTAATATCTATTTCAGAAAGATGCAGCTCGCAGCTATCAAAGCGGGATGTAAAATTAATAAACCTCTAGAAATAGATAATTGGTATTTTTAATTATATTGCTGGGGCTTATGATCTTTTTTCCCTTCAAAAAAAGCACTGCTAGCACACTTCCCATTTGCACAGATTCTTACACACTCAATCAGTTTCTGGCTTCCACACTTTAAAAGATAAAATAGGAAGTCCAAAATGACATTATACTTTTGTTGATAACATGCACACTTCTGTTGTCCCACCACCACCTCTGGAGGTTCAGGCAGCAGAGGAGGGCTAGCAGAATACCTCCACAGCCTCTCTCCTCTCCTTTATGCTCCCAGACAGCATATTGCTAGAGGACAGCCTGAAATTAGGCTGCTGGGAGCAGAAAGTGGAGTAAACTGAGGTAGTGTTGGTTCAGTTCTTCCACAATCATCACTGGAAGCAACTCCTATACTTCTGACTGTTTTTTTACATTAACTACTCTTTTACACTCAACTAGAACATCAGCAGCAGAGGTGGTAAAACTTCTAATTTAAAGCAAGTGATACAGAAGCACATTCTTACAGCAGAATCATCAAAATATTTGCTCTACGTCATAAGTGTAAATTAAACTTAACTAGCACAAAACCATCTCTTTATTTTATCACTGAGAACAATGTTAGATTAGATGACTGGCATCGTGAGTAAAGAAGTCATCCCATAAAACCTGAGAGCTAGCTCCAAATACTAAGAAACACAAAAGAAGTTCTTTTTCCTCAGCTGTAGTACACTACTACGCAACAGCAAAAATAATGCTTGCTATTTCACCAATGAAGATTATCCCCATGAAAGATGAACTCAAAGGACTAGGTTACTAATCCTGCCTCTGACATTTAACAGGTCTGTTGTAACAAACAAACATGATTTAAATTTCTTTGTAATGCAGAAATGCTAATACTTGTCTAGTTTCCCCAGTGGCATTGAGATGATAAACGTATTGTCATAGAAGTCTTTGAAAATGAAAAGATGTAAGCCTTTCTGTTGATGCTTTACTTCCCAATCCACTAGAGTATATAAAAAATAATTTCACCATTGTCAAGTACAACCACTATCTATATATATTTCTCAATTTACCAGTCCTTCCTCCTTTAAACTAAAAAGACAAGAGAACAGTTCAGCAAGTATATTCCCAACATTGCTTGTGAGCACAGGATAGTATCAGTTGCTGAATTTGATGCAACTTTTACCAGTCCAATTTGCTGGATCCTTGCTGAAGCACAATTATAAAAACACTTAAATGATTTGGGGATTTGATCACCAAATTGATCATAGCTATTATAATAATCACATTTTAGAAATAGAACTTATAAATGACTTGAACAAAGAAACAGTCTTTCTTTTCAGTCTTTTTCATTTCCTTCTACTGCAGGAAAGGAAAACAAAAGAGTGTCTGAAAGAAAAGTTATTCAGGTTAAACCTTGGATATCAAAAGAATTACTTTCTTTTAATTATTGTTCTGCTTGAGAGAATTATTTCTCTTTAAACTGAAGCTGAGAACTTTGCAGGCCATTTATAGAGGCAACAAGAGCATACCTACACTGAAAAGTATGTAACTGTACAAAACATCTAATACGCAGCTAGAGAACAGGAAGGAAAAAGTTATTAGGGAAGCATATCCCTAACTCTAGTCCCCATGCTTACCTTTTGGGGAACTGATATTTGACATATTCCATAAGGATTCACTCTGAGCAACTCCCAGTTTGATTGTGCAATTGCTGAAAGATACTTTTTTGGTCCATTTTGAAATCACTATATGAGTTCTTCCCGCTGTGGCATCCAGTAAACACACGGGATTATTCCTAAATATGTTTTTTTGTTTTCCTTACAAAAAATGTCCATATTTTCCTCTACATGTTTCTTTAATATATAATAAACAAACAAAGGAATATGACAGAAATTAATGCCTGCAGTGCAAGGCATGAGATACAAAAACAGTTGCTTGGCAACCAGCATGAGAAATGAGTTTATGCCTGTACAAACAGCCAAGTGAGTGGCACAAGTACCATTTATGATTGGTATGGAAGAGGATGGGTGAGGGGGGGTTGTTTCAATGAAATTCTACTCTAGTTCTTCCAAATTTGTTAAGTTTAATCACTTGCATGTGTCAGAACACAATAAAAGTGTATTTTAAACTGTGTTCCTCCTAGGTCCTTAAGGTACTGACTTTAATCAGTAAGTCAGCCAGCCTGCTGTAACTATAAATACTTTCACCTAGAAACACTGAGGTTTTGGTAATAATGTACGTGCAATGGTTCATACACCCAAATGATACCACACTGACCACACAGAATAAAAGACAATTCTGAGGAATTATAATTTTATGATTTATTATTACACTTGTCTTTCAGCATCCATCGCATGCCACTGTTGGATATTAGAATAGAATTACCTGTGATCTGGTCCTTATGGTCTTTCTAATTTTCAAATTATAAACATGAAAAAAAAGTGAGAAATGTTCAGCTTAGTTATATTCAACATGAACACACTCTTCACCACAAACAAGATTATTTAACCTAGCTGTTGTACCATACACTTTACTGTTTCACTGAATTCATTTGCCCGACAAGGCTGGCAAGTATATCGTGTTCTACAGGACACTGCCCATTAGTACCAACAAGTAGACATCTGTTTGTGTGATCAGCAGTAAACTGCATCGATTCCCTTCCTTTTGGTGCAGTAACATATCTACAACTGCTACACTACCTTTTATATTGTCAACAGATACAGTCATTCACATCTTTATTTTAACCCAACGAGTAACAGCAGCAAGTGGAAAAGTCAGAATAAACTTCTCTATCTGATGCAGTAAACAATATTTTAGGATCCTTTGGCGCCAGCTTGAGGAAAAGCAAAAGCATCGAAGCAGTTGCTATAGCATATCCAAAATTCCCTTTCTTGTTGCAGTCCTCCAACTGATACCAAACTGGGACGTGCAAGGGAGAAGATACCAATAGCAGTGGCAGAGGAAGTACTTTAATCCCTAGTGAGGCCTAGCAAAAAAATCAAAAGAAATATCAAACAAAACCCTAATCAACAATACATCCCAATCACAAACAAGCCACAGTGCACTAATACTTCTTGACTGGGTATTTTCCAATTTGTCGACTGCAAGGATTTCAAAGTGCTGATAGAGAAAAGGAATCAAAGAATGTATTTTTACTCTTTACAATCAATATTACATCTAATGCAATCTTCAGTAAGCTACAGTCTCCTTTTGAAAACTGAGACATCTAACTTGCAAATTTTATCAGAATGTGTAGGTTCAACAAAGGGAAATAGAGACCGGTATATGCCTCCATTTTCTTCCAACTGCCCATGCAGAATTCTGAACAGTTATTTCATCAGTTACTCACATAATATTCTATACCTTGTTACTCACCTAACTGATTGGTTTAAATTTTGACTAATAAATGCAATAGCAGGATTTCCACCTTTCTAAGACAATCAGCATTACTCTTAAGATAATCACTACCATCCCATAATTGCTTATTACAGTGATAAAGTCAAATGAATTTCTGCCCCTGATTTCTCAAAAATTACAGGGACAGAAAACTTCAACCTTCTTTGAAATGAAAGACGGATTATAGTTACCAAGGTGGTCTCAATGACTACTACATCCCAGAAAGAAACCATTCTTGCCTTGTGCACCAAGTAGTGCACCTTGTAGTTTCAAGAGTAACAAGTAAGGAACTACTAAATTTCATCACTATTTGTTTTTCAGTCAATGGAAACACAAGGTAAACAAAGACGATATTCTTCCTAAACCACACTTGACTATATGGATGAGCACATCTTCAAACTTCATTCGCTTCCATCGTGCTCACACAGTATTCTTAGAGCTACCATAGTAGAAATATCACAGGAGACTAACGAGATTGAAAATTAAACAGGATATAGGCATACACTTTGAAAGTCACTTCCCAAAAAGAACAATGAACAAAGGTAGCAACATGTTTTGAACTAAATAGAAAGCTTGCTTTAGCCTTTTCCTAAATTCTGTTTAGTCTGGCATGTTAACACCACTTTAATTCCCACAAACATATGCTAATCAAGTTATCAAACTTATCTTGGCTGAAGATATTAGAGATTAAGCTTCTTCTATTTTTAAGTTGTCGGTAAACATTCTGCAGAATGGCAGGCTGAATGAGAAAAAAGACCTGCATGCTTCATGATAAAAAAAATAAAAATTGCCTACCTTGTGTAATTATCTATACCACCTACACTAAAATAAAACCTTACTGCAAAATATTTGTTATGAAAAATTTAGCAGGCAAAATTATAATCACATAACAGAAGTGCTAAATGCAAATGCCCAGATTTCTAAAGGCTTATCTTATATTTATGAGCTATCAGGATCAGCCTTTGCAACAAAAGGGAGGAACAACTGCAAAACATGAGAATTGTGACAGCACTGGGTAATACTTGAAGTGGTGTTCATCCTACAAGTGAGCAACAACCTGTCCTTTTTCCCCATGTGCTGAACAACACAAGTACGATGACTCTGGACACTCATTACGCTGCTCAAATTTTCCAAACTTCCTTGTAAATGCAAGAAGCTATTTAGAAACCAGTAATCTTTAATAGCTTAGCCAAAATAACGTTTGAGCATCATAAAGGATAAGCTTCCAGCAGTCTCCATGAGATAATAGGCTTAAACCGCAGCTCCTAAGATTTAAAGCATTTGTTCTGATTGAATTTAAACCAAGTCATTTTACTTATGCAGCAAGTTGCAAATTAATATTGTATTTCAAAGGAAATAAAATGAAAATATAAAGTGACAAAACATTGTCCCTTAAACTTGCAATAATAGCAGCAACATCAAAATATGTCCTCCAGGTACTATATTCATACAAATCTATCAATTTGTATGAACAGCATCCCAATAATGATCAGTGATCAAATTACTGGAGTTATCAGGAAAGCCACTTCATTTCATTGAAGCAGCAAATAGATAGTGACAGTGACTACAACATCAAGTGCATAGGTACTCAGGTGGTGCAAGTCATCTTGCTCCCCCAAACATTGGAGTACAAGGGCAAAGAATGGACAGCAAACCAGACTGGACTCTATCCAGCCACACAGCAAGCATACCAGAAATACAGTATTGATACCCATGCTTATAGGAATTACATATTGCATTTCAAAGAAGAGAAATTAACACATCCAGATTGGACCTAGCATACTGTTGTTTTTCACTCTCCTCTTTCCATAGTCCATATGTATATTTTTTAACAAAATCCACAAGCATATGTCAAAATGAAAATAAAGGGTTTCATGTGTATTATTCAGAATAGAATCTGAATAATCTTTATCAGTATCTGTATAGTTCATATCAAATAAGGAAAAAAAAATAAAAATCACAGGTCCCAGTAAAAGGTGAGCAATGAAGAGTTCCATTATGCAGTTCTCATAGGATTTTTAAGAACAACTAATGAGGACAACATTCTAACAACATACAATACAGCAAGATAACACACCACTATACAGAATTTACTCTGTAAGCCAGGTCAGTTTAAAATTATACTCAATATACAGCTAAGAGATTTTTAAAGTACACCTATTTAGCCTAGACAAACCAAACAAGCCAAATTCCCTAAAGGGCCTAAAAAAAATTCAGCCACCATTATTCCTGTGTCCAGAGAAGGGCATATGACGCTCCTTCAGAAAAAAATAACCTATAGTGGGAAGATAAAGTCTTAACAACATATTCTGTTAGATGTCTTCATCCTCCTAACCCCAAACTCATCATGCCCTTGAAAGAAATTTTTAAAAACCATACTAAAGGAAGCAGCTGAAAATTGGGTGTCTAAGCTTAAGCTGGTGGTTATGGTAATATTAGATTTACATTTCTCTAAATCTCTCCTCTAGGAAATAGCTGAAAGATGAGCACTACCTATAAGGGAAAAGAGCCAAAGAACTATTGGGTCCTGGGAAAGTGGTTAAGGAAATTCAGTCTATCTCTTTCCAGTAAGCATGAATAAGACTTGTGATTATATGCAATTCTTTAAACACATGAGCTAACCTCTAAAAATCACTTCAAAATTAAATAAACTGCAGTCTTTATTATTAAAACTAGATAAAAGGTCTATAATCTGTAAGTATATAATATACATGTACAATTTTGTCCAACGGCAAACATTATCTTTTCTGTTATACTATATTTGCAAAAGCTATTTAAACATTTCTAATTATAAAATAATTCTTTCTGAAAGCAAGCTTATAAACTGGCATTAAACAAGGTAACACAGGATAAAGAACAACTTGAAAGAGTAAGAACATTTCTTCAGTTTTTCTGGAGGATGGGATTTTTGAAGTAAACCATCTACTGGCCAATTTCCTGTATACTCCACATGAAGGATTTCTGTGAGAGTCTAATTGGAAAAGAGCTTTGGTCTAACTAGATTTTTGTTTGCAAAAATGTAGGAACTAATGTTGCACTCCAATTAAACATTTCTATCAGTGAGATTAAGTGCGGCACTGAAGCTTTTCAAAGAGTGAAAGCCTGATGTCCTTCAAATGCTGAAATCCTACCATGCACCTGAAGATGAGTAAGTGCTTCTGATCTTATCCTCCAGCAGCTCTCCTCTGTAGCACACAAGCCTGGGACTGAGGGTTTGTTTGAGAGAAATGCTGTTATTAACACAGGGTAAACTTCAGTAACAGAAAGATGTGACATGAAGTTCTTCCCCATGATGGTGGCAAGATACTGGCACAGGTTTCCCAGGGAGGTGGTGAGCACCCCATCCCTGGAGATATTCTAAGCCAGGCTTGATGAGGCTCTGAGCAACTTGATCCACTGCAGAATGTGGAAGGGGTTTAACTTTGAAGGACAATTCCAAATTTATGATCCCCTGAGGTGGCACCAACAAGGACAACTGAAGTACCTTGAGTTTTGAACAGCAGATCAAAAAGAGAAGAAAAAGACAAACAACTGTGAATGGTGCCATGCTGCTGCTGGGTAACACCTTAAATATTGTGTAGCCCAATAGGGTCACACCATTTTACCCAGAAAAAGAAATTTTATTGAACAGTGATTACAAGAACAGCTGTGTGCATGTTAATTATTATGTTTTAGCTGCTAACAGACTACTGGATTGCTCTTGAAAAACTTCTGAAAAAAAATCACCCTCTTCTTATTACATTAGATGCAAACATCTCTCTTCCCCATCCCCTGCACCCTAAGCTTTTGTTCAGTGGTAGAAAGTTGAATGCTGAATCATCAGAATTTTTACCCAACCCCAAAGTACAGAATAAAAGCAATAGATGTTTAGCCATCTGTGCAGCAAAGCAGAGATGCTTAAGTGTTTTCATTAACTGTGATTTCAATATATTTAGTGGAAATAACTATTCCATTTTACTAAGATAATACTTGCAAAAAAACCTCCTTCCCCCCATTTCTTTGCAAGCAAATAACAGATGCAATTCCTGGGCAGTAACAATTCTCAATAATTGCATCTGCCCCAAGTACTAAAAAATTCAAAGAACTGAGTGTGAGAGATAAGCATCTATACCTATGCAACCACTAAAAGTTGTTTGCTTTGTTTTAAATAAGCTTCTGGAATTGAACATAAACCTCCAAAGATTCATTAATACCTTTTATTTTTAAATCACATTTTCATTTAGGCAGCTTAAATATTTTATAAGTAGTCTTTGGCTTTGCAGATAAATAAAATAATGTAGCAATACCCTCTTAAAGATAAGATGGGAAGCAGTAAAATCAAATATGTTATTGCCTTTTTGTGGTAGACTGCATTCTAAAGGGAAAAAAGTAATTTCACATATAGGAAACCAAAAAGCTAAGTTTAACATGCTGCTTTTCTTTGAAGAAAAGTCATCAGTGATACAAATGACAGGTTAATATATTTCCTAGCACATTTATTCAGGCACTTACTTTACAAGCCATAGAGCCAGTTGTCAGTTTTTTGATACAGCTCAGTAGACAGTGACTTCTGTTAACAGTGGATTCCAAAAGCCCAAGGAAAAAGAATATAACAGATGCCCCTTGACCTTTCAAATATGTACACTTTACTGTACAATAATCAAAGAAAGATGGCAGAATAATGAGGTAAGTCTCAATAGTTCCAGAAAGGTTGAATCGAGGCTTTTGAAATTTTTGAAGAAATTTTGAAGAAAGTAAGGTGCATATATGTATTTATAAATATTAATACATACATATCCTATCTACATGTGGTTTATTGTTTAAGGTTTTTTTAAGTATTTGGACAATTTCCCTTTATTATTTCATGCAATCCTACTGAACTTAAGTATTTTATAAGGAATTATTCTGTTGCAAATTACACTACTAATGCCAGCATTACATAAATTATATACCTGCCTACTGTGGAAAGCAGACTAATAACCTGGTACTTTTTTTTTTTTTAAGAAAAAAAAATCTTATCTTTTAAAATGCCATTGCAAAGTGATCTTCTGCGGAATACAATACAGATTATTGACTTAAGACATTAAAATGTAGGAACAGCCCCTCTAGAGTTAGGACTATAGCCAAATAACTGATCCTGATATGAACTTTCTAAGCTAGAAACTGAATGACAGTAAAATTGCTTTCTCACTCTCAGATGTTTTCTGTGGATTCATAATATTCATTTGACATAGTGATGCTACTAGGATGACAAGTAAATCATTGATGACTGAGTAGCAGGAAGCCTAAAGTACTAGATCAGAAACAGATAAATGGCACTTATTATTATTACTGACTAAAACAGAATAAGGCCTCCACGAGATTCAGGATATTCAGGTTTGTAGGAAATCATTTATAGATCTATGAATTAATCATCATCATGCAGAAAACTAAACATGCTGAAGAGATAACGCTAAGTCACTACCTGTGGAAAACTGATTATCCTTAACACGCGCAGAATAAGGGAAGCTCCATAAAGACCACTGGAGGAATTTTGATTTCTTACAGATTGTCAGTGCTTTATTTCACGATTGCATCTATTTTATACTCAGTGCAAATCTTTGTCCACATGCCGTACTATAATACTTGAAGACTTTTTTGGCTTCAACATAAGAATGCCACATAATCAGCAGTAGAGGAGATATTTCTGGATGTTTTAATTACTATCACGTGTCCATAGAATTACTTGAATGAGGAATACAGAGTAAGTAAAACTTGGTTTATTATCAACGTAAAAGCTGGAAGACTAAAGTTCTAGAAGATCACTTGTGCTGTTTGACTAAATGCCTACAGCAGACAGAGCAGGACCATGTCACTGTATCTGCACAGCTCCCAAAAGGAATTCCCAAAGCTTCATTCTGAAAACTGACAGAGCTCCTATTCACGTCATAATGAAATCATAGCATCAGTATGGTTTCTCCTGTACAAAAGCTTTAATGTTTACCTATTTACTAAGTTTGTATTTGCAATACCACATGTCATACATGGCACTTAAGACATAAGGATTTTTATTCATAAGCAAGTACTTATTTTGGAAAAAGGAAAAATAATTTTCAGAATTTTGATACTTTAAGTGCATACAATATCAAAAGTGTTTTCACTACGCATGACCATTAAATAATTTTGAGAGAAAAAAAATAAATCCCAAAACACTGCTCTGAAAGAAACGTTCAAACTTCATTCCAGTAAAGATCACGATACTCTGAACCAAAACTCCTGTGTCTTCAGAGAAGGCAAATATGAAATCACATATTTAACACTTCACCCTTCACACAGCAAATTGAATGTCTGGTAAGTCATAACTACTACATGTTTTATTGGGTAGGAGTTATAATGTATCAATATTCTCTTATTCTAACCTACAAATTGTAAAGCTTATGGTCTTTAAAATTTCACTAAGACTAAAACAATATCAATAATTTGTCTCAAAGAAGTATTTACTTAGTTTTTCTCTTCACAGTATTTTATCTTGAAAGCATCTCTTTTTTAAAGAAGCAGCAGAACCATAAATCAAGTGATTCATCAGAAACTGAAAGACAGTTTCATGGTTAATGGAAAGGATTTAATTTCTTCCTACTTTATTAAAAAAATACTGATGTGCTTATAGTGTAATTATTTAATCTGAACACAAAGTATATCTAAACTATATGAAAAGACAGAACAATGCCTTCTTCAGCCATTGAAATCTGTGCTGGAATTATGAAAAGAATTGTAGAATGCCTAGCTACCAAAAAACATCAGCTATCCAGGTATCAAGTTTTAATGACTAAAAAAATTTATGAGATTTGCTTTGGCAACAAACTTGTAGAGAAAAAATAAGCATCTGTTTTTGTTCTACTCTCATACAGAACTGGTGTTTAAAACGAAAATCATTTTCTCTGGCTATAGTAGTGGGTCTCCATTGCAAGCCTGCAAATAATGCACTTCCTCTTCACCTCCTTTTTCCAACAATTCACAAACTACTAACCATTAACAGGATACTTCAGAGATAATTCTGTGCTATTGTATTCCAAAGACTACTACTTAGAATATACATTTGTGATACAGCCCATTGTATGACCCTTTCTTCAAGAATGTTTCTATCACCTGTAATTTTAGAATGCAACTCAAATTCCCATTATGTGATGAAAGATAAGGTTACTACTACTACTTTCAATTTGTATTGGTTGTAAAATAAGAAATTGTCAACCACAACAAATACCTACAAGGAAGTCTGTAACTGGAAAAGCATACCATTTAACGAAACTCAATGGAATCTTCAAGCACTTCAGATTACACTGCAGTCAACCAGAACAAAATTTGCTTTCAAGACAGTGGAGACTGAAGACAGTAAGAGATATAAAAGTCACATTAATGACAAATAAAGTGTTATTTATTTACAATCTATCCAAGTTGCAGGTTCTGTTCTAGTGATAGTCACATAAGCAAAATTACTAAAATAAACTCTTTTGGTCAAAATACTCTGCATTTCAGTAAACAGGGTGAATAAGAGAAGGCCAGGGAGAGAAGAGAGATGCGATGGCTGTGTGTCATTACAGAGACATACTGAATACCAGCCCCTGTCAAAGAGGAGGTATTGGAGGAGTATCACGATTGCCTGTGAACTACTTACTATCCTGTGTCCCATGCCTATACTCAAAAGGTCCCTGACATTGAGCTTATAGCTAAAGGAATTTTCACCAGCTTTGCACTACAGAAATTCCTGAGTTTATCCCTGCTTCTTAAATATCTAATAACAGAAATAAGCTCAATTACTGTGGTCTAGAAATTGAAATAACTTGAAAGTGGAAAATGGAAGTTATCTTTGATCTTTCTTCTACTTAAATAATGCTACTGAGTAATTCTCTGCAACAGAGGATAATACAAAAGTAAGCTGTCTTTAAATTTTGGTCTGTTTATGTTAATGTAATTACTTACCTAGCTGTATATAATCCTAAATCATACACATCTCTCCCATTCTTCATAAGCATGCATTCTTACCCTTTCTTTCCTCCCCCCCACCCAAACAATGCCAATGTGTTAAGATGAGGGAGATTTTGGGGAGGTTAGTTTGAAGAGTATTAAATAGGTGGAAAGTTAAAAAGCAAAATTTTGGTAAAGTAAATCTCTACTTCTCCAGCTTTTTAAAGATTTAGTTGATGGCATACTTCTTCTGAGGTTTCCACTCCCATTCCCTCCCACATCTAATCACTATCCAACATTTTATGCTGCATTAACCCTAATAAACATATTTTAGCAGATGTTTTGATTTCATATTAAATTAATACATTCTTTGGAGTTATTCCCTTGAGTCTGTCTACTGTAATTTCATCATATCTTCAGTTTTTCTTTTGAAAGCATTAAACAGCACTGAAAAAGATTCCCAAACCAGGATTCTGAAGGAACTGCCAAAGGTCAGGTTTTTTATTTTCTCACAAGTACAGTAAATAAAGAAAGAACATGATTCACACTTTTAATAATACCATTCTTTCAAATGTGTATATCCAACAGGGAACTGTCAAAGTAAGTTTCAAATTAAATGTGACTTTTTCAGTGGGTAAATGCCAGTAGACAGGAAAAAATAGTTGACCACTCAGGGTTTTTTTTCAACATACATCAAAGTTCCTTTCATCAATGTTAATGAAATCCAAAGTCTGACTTAATATCAATGCATTCATTGTTATTCTATCAAAATCATCTTATTCAATGTAAAAAAGAATTTTCTCTACTTCATGTAAATAAACCATAGTAAACAGTGTAAATCACAGTTATCTTCTGCTGAAAATATATACACCACACACATCTATGAAACCTCCCCTGTTAATATTTTAATCTTTGACCATTTTTAGGTGAATCGAGTTTTGGGTAATTTCTCACCTTCCCACAAGAGCGTAAACCTTCGTTTAACATTTTCAGTTAAACTGCCAATGATATGTTTACAATATTCTAGATGACTTAAACCCAAAACAATGACACTATTTGAAGTAATACATGCTTTACTGTTTCTACTACATTACTGTTTCTGTTTATAACACTGATGTTTTAAACATGATACTCAGAACAGTGACAGAAATACAAATATAGTGATATAGCAGTAGGAAGTAATGCTGGAATGATAAAATATTAACCATCTACTGCTTTGGTCCAGTTTATTGACTGCTTATGAATGGAACATTTGGTCAAACTAATTTACATTTTTAAGGATAAATTTGGTTTTGCTCATAAATTTTGGGAATACAAGAAATGTATGTATCTATATTTTTCTAAATTACTGTTTCAACAATGGCCAGCTTGTAGTTATTACTCTAGAAATACTCTGCAGTGTTAAAATTCAATGTTTTTAGTAAAAGATGATGCAGGGAAGTAATGATGTTAAGACTCTGATTCCCTCTGACGCTATTAGCTACAAAATTTTGACAGAAGTGGCTGCCCTCATACCCATTTACATCAGACATACACTGATGCCAAAAGCAGCAAGAGTGCAAGACACTGTTTTTTCCAAGTTATGTGGCCTACCCTGACCTTTCATAATGCTGTACAATAGATGGCAAGAGCAAATTTGTGCCCAGAACACTGACACATTTCAATTGTTTGAACAAATCACTTGAATTAACAATTTTTATAAAATCATAAATGTCTTCTGTCACACTGAAATAAGCAAAGGAATGAGATGCATGGCTGAAGTAAATTTTGTCCTAATGGCCACAGACCCCCTTCTATCACTTCATTCAGAACTCTGCAAGATCTGCTAGGTGAGAAAATGAACTTCTGATGAAGTGGCCATGTAGCCAGAGAATTATATGAATTCCAAGTACTTAGTAGTTAAATTCACATCCGCATGCATAGTTGGTTTACTCTGTGGTTTTCTTCATAGGGCTATTATGTTAAGCCTTTCCCCAGAAAGTGCCAGACTGATTACAGTAATCTAAGGTGTGTAATCACAGATAGTTCTGAAGGCATGAAAGTTAGAATTGCTGTACAACAAATGCTTCAAACAGTGAACTGAGAGCAGATTTCTGTGACAAAGGTATTAAAAAGTTAAGTAATCACAATGAACTTTTTTGAAATCAACTGTATGAAGGGAAGTAGCCTCAGGTAGGCTTGAAAATAAACCATCAATGCTTATTCAACACAGTAAGAAACTGTTAATGAGAAAGGGATCAAAGTACTTCACTCAAGCTCTAGACAAAGTAGGTCACATGATTTGTTTCACAGATATTCCTCTCTAAGCTTCTTGGAAACAAGTATGTTACTATAGATATAGTCTGAATAGAGGTCAGGACCTCCACTTGAAAAGTACAAATTTACTTTTGATTGATTGGAAACTACCTTCAAGGGAAGTACAAGCATTACACATCCAGAACGGGATGGCAAAGCAGGAAAGAAGTCTTCCCACAAGCATCAATCTAGTTCCATCTCCTTCACTCCAGGCAGGGACAGCTTCCACTAGAACATGTTGCTTGTAATTTCTCACTGTTTTTTCAGCAACCTAAACACCAGACCAGAACCAAATCATCTGTACACACAACTTAAAAATCATATTTGTGTGTCTAATAATTTACAAAAAGCCTCTTAAAAAAAAAAAAATCTAGAGAAAGTGGCCAAGAACCCAAAGTACCTTTACTTTGTCCCATGAAACTTCATTCAAGTTTGCCTGAAACAGATGCTGATAAGTTATCATTTCCCTTCTGTTGCCGATATTGGTAGTGTCATTTGGTATTATGCCAAAAGCTTACCTGGACTTGATTTCTTAATTATCCCACTCAAAATCATGAGCAAGAGCCACAGAAACACCCCAAACAAATCTACTCCAACTTTAAGTACCATAAAAAAGTTGATTTACAAACAGTGAGTTTCTAACTTAAACATCTATTTTTTTCCCCCCTATTCCTCAATTTTGAGCAAAACTGAACATTTACTACTTTTTGAAGACAGTCATGGGAGAGGAAAAAAAAAAGAAAGCTGGAATTCTTATTCATCCATCCAGGCAGATTTTTTCACAGGTGAATCTATTCTGAGAATAAATTTATTCACATGAGGATGTTTTAAAAAAGAACAGAGAGAGAAAAAAAAAAAAAGATGCAGAAGAAAACTGCTTTTCTAAGAACAAGGGGAAATAAAGTCCAAACACACTGCCTTGGTTCTTTTTCCAAGCACAGCCAGCCTCAGTGGTCCTACTCCTCTCAAGAGTATACCAGATAGGAATGAAATTAGGCAGACTAAACTATCTCTTCTTGCACTTGCTGATGCTATTAATGTTAATTTTCTCATTCTAGCTGTATCATAATGCCAAGATGAAAGATGTAAACTGACAAAGAATAACTAGCAGCAGCAAGAGGCTGCCTGGGGAAAAGAAAGTTGCACATTATATGGCATAATTTTTTCCATTGAGACTGAGGATCTGGAGAGAAGGAAAAAGAATGGGAAGAAGCAGAGCAGTATAAATCATCCCCTATTCGTGTCTACATATTTTTGTTTCAGAATACTACTATCCGAGCACAAAATTTGAATCTTAATTTCACTGAAAATTACAGCAAGATTAATTCAAATATTAATTCAGTTAGATGTACAGTGATCATCTAGTTCAACTGCTAGTTTTAAAAACATATTGCCCAATATCCCTCTTACATTATATTGTTACTGGTCTTAACTTCAATGTTTCTGTTACTTAGATTCCTTCAGAATGGAAAAGTCACACCTACCACATAACTGAATTTCTATAGTACTATTTTGAAGATCAGGATAGATTAACTCCTGAATGACCTGATCTAACTTCACAATGGACCCTGCTTCAAAGAAGAGGGAGTACCGCATACCTCCCTAACACCATTGCTCCAATATCAATTTACATCTGAAGAACAAAAAATGAGAGGATAGCTCATACATATTTTCATGTTAGTATTTGTCTAACTCACTATCTTCCAGCATAACTGTTTCTATGGTGACTCTGATTTTGGGCCAAATGTTTTGTAATGGTGGTCTTGGAGTCTTAGGAGTAGAGTATTTGCACATTTCAACATGCAAACACTCAAGAGACAGCCATGATGGAAGTGTTCTCCACATATGATATTATGATATTTAACATAGCTCAAAACTAGAACAAGTGAGGAATATTAATACACAATTTTACTAAATAAGCAAAAAAGAAGAAAAATGCAAGCAAAAGTAATGCCTCCCAATGAAGGGATTACACAGAAAATGTATTTTAAAAACAGATACAGCTGTACATTCTATACTGGACTTGGGTTTATCTTGCTCTGTCAGTCCATCTAACATTGTCTGACTCTACAGAACGCAATCAGCTGTCCCCATTCTCATTACCATTAGCTAACTCATCTGTGCTTTTTATTTGGAAGACTAAACAGGCTAAATCTTAGAGAAGCAATGAGCTAATTTGCAAGACAGAGATTGTTTAATGAAAAAAATCTATTCCTCTTCAAGCATTCTGTCTCCAAGCACATGAAATCACCATTCCTAAAACTTCCACAAGTAAAACAAACCAAAACTAACAGAATAAGGTTCGCTGTGGAAATCCACATAACCTGAAGCTAGAAGAGTCTAAACGGGTAGCTTCAGTTTATTTAAACAGGGTAGTCTTGCCACCATGGAATAAGAAACAGTAATAAACAGACACTTAAAGGATTTTTTCCAATATTTTTGTATTTTTTCAGCCTAAGTTTTTTATTATATGTAATTTGCTTCAAAAGCATTACTATCTATATCTTTAAGGGTTTAAAGGAGGGCTCAGCATAAAAATGAGATACAGTTTGAACAGATCTTTGATTTTGTGAAATAACATCAACTGTGATGCAATATACTAGTGAATTAATTGACTCTGTTACAGAATAAGCACAAGGTGGAGTCTCACAATTTTCCTGGGCAGCTTATTTAGACAATCTCATTTGGTCAACATTTCAAGCTACCATCATCACAGGAACAGAAGATGATCTGCTGTAAAATCAACACTAAGATCAACACTACAACACCAGGGGTCAGGTGTTTGGCTCCCACAAAACAAAGATTCACTGAACTTTTTGGAAAAATGTCAACTTCCATACCAGATTAAGAGAAGTATTTTTCTCATGGAGGATCTCCCCGAAGAGGACAACATACATATTCTTTAGGTTTACATTTGCAGACAACACTTGGGAAGTAATACTGCAAAAGCCTACATTAGATTTGTGCTTGTAATGTTTAATTCTGATGATGAAGAATAGAAAGTGTTTATTCTCCCAACTGAGTACGTCAGACTTTGGAAAACAGTTGTGCAGCAGATTCTGAGACTTAAGCACAAGGACTCTTGATTATAATTGTTCTTTTTAGTTTCATGAACTGCACCTGTGGCAAATGAATCAGAAACATCATGCTTAAAAAAAAAAGAATCCCCTAATTTTTAAATATTGAAGTACGTTTGGAGAGGGAGAGCAGGAAAGGCACCATTTTTTCGAGTGATGGAAAAATCTTCAGTCAGTGGTTAGTTTTTAAGTAATTTTTAATTCCTAAAGCTTCTGGTTTATCTCAATTATCTTTGTAACTAGGGATTGGATGATAGAGCTGTGAAATACGAGATTGCACTATCATAAAAACTGCTTCCACATTCCAGTATTCAAATTATAATCATACATTTACACAATCTTTCTGACCTATTCCCATATTTCCTTAACTCTTCCTCTGGTTTTTTTTTTTACTGCTTTAATGAGGTAGCCAGTACTCTGCTCCCAAGCCATACACAACCAAACTGTGAAAACTCACAAAAGGTTATTTTTAATTCTAAATATATAGTCTTTAGACATTCATCCAAGATGAAATGCCTTGGTAAGGCTGAAACACTGAAAAGCTCATTACTTTTGTTGCTCTTTAAGACTATTGCCTACAAAAGCATGAAAATATTCAGAATCATACAAAATATACAACCACATTGCGGTTACTGATTGGTAGAAAAGGGGAAGAAAACTATTTTAAGTATTTGAAATACACAAAATCAACAATTTTGTTGCTATGAAGAGTGAAGCCATACATACCTGCCTTACAGAAAGGCACATAAGCTCTTCCTCTTTATTTATATTATGTAGCCCATTTTTTATTTGTTGTTCTTGTTTGGCTTGTTTTGCTTTTCACATGGGGTAGGGGTGCAGAGATTTTTCTCCTCCCCTTTTTCAGTCTCTGTTAAACATGCTGAACCTGTCTCTTCCTCACTTTTTTACAATTCTGACTCCTTCACAAATCTCCTGAACAAGGCAATAATCCAGTGAATTGAAAAAGCATATCATAGCCTTCAGCAGACAAATGTGACTGAGCTGAAATGTTCTAAGAAAAAAATATTCATTTCTACATTCCTCATCTCAAAATAATAATGTTTTAAGTATGTCCATAACATAACAGTATACTTTGTCTTCTTGACTAGATTCCTGCATTACTATGTTTTAACTTTTTTTGTCACCTATATTATATTAGCGCAGTGAAAGTAGGGAGTTCCATATAATTTTAAAAGTGTGCCCAAATGGTACCCATTTGGTGCAAAATCTACCTTAGAGGAACAGAAAAAACCCAATGATTTTTCCACAAAGATTTTTATAACGCACATATCATAAACTTATATACATATATATACTGATGAATGAAGAGTGTCAAATTCCTTCCTCCAGCCTCAACAAAAACTACCTTCAAATTATCAACATTCCTTGATGGGAAAAAACAATTTCACACATCAAACACCAGGAGGAAAGGTTGTCAGAATTCCTCCAGAAAGCACAGCAAAATCCACTTGAAGGAAATAGAAAATAGTATTTTCACTCATGAAGAAGGTGCATCAGTTTAAGCCATAACCATAGCCCAATAGTTTGCTACCTAGCCCTGTCTCAGATATTGATTTCACTGGCCTTGTTATCAGGACGACTTTGTGAACACTTATTGGGCATCTCAGGGCAAGGTTTAGTGACATAGAGAGGCAGTTTAAATTGTGAATTTGACACAAAATTGATTCAGGGATGTTCCCCACTTATAAGTCAACATCACTCGTGTATGCACACCATCTTTAATCGAAACAGTAAAAGTAAGTTATTTGCTGAGCTCTTTAACTATTTAAAGACAACAACTAATTTAGATTTAATATACTGCTCTCTTGACTGGTCTTCAAATGTACCACTGCAACACACTCAATTTATTAATTGTGTTAATTTATGAAACATATGCTTAAATTACTTAGTAATGATCCATTAGGATGAAAATACACTTGAGTGCTCTTTTCAGGAGAAAAAATAAAAATACCTCCTTAATATTGTATTTAGGCAAAGACCCAGAAAAAACATATTAAAAAAGTTTTAATTCCTAATTAAGTCAGATTTGCATTCAATCTGCATTTTTCAAAGTTACAAACACCACAATTGCTAGCACAATATCAATACAAGTAGATTTTAATTAAAGCTCTTATATTAAGCAATTCAATATCCTACCTTTCTTTAGTGGACAAACACCAGGAAATTTAAAATGGAAATACGGATAGATTCACACTATAAATATAATATCAATTTTCTGAAGTACCTTGAAGATTTTCACTGTTTTGAGTCGTGAAAATACAGAAATACTGTGTTTTACAGGAAAATACTGCATCTGCACCCTGTAAATCTGAAGAACCCTTTCATGAGTTTTGGATCCTTACCTGGACTGAGGTTTTGATCCTCAGTCCTGTAATTAGTCTTTCAGAACAAGATTATTGAAACAAAAACTCAAATCTAAACCAATGAAGTTGCTCAAGTTTTTTCAGTCTTTTATTGCCACCTATCAATTATAGGTATACAATACCTAAAGTTTTGGCAATTGTTTGGTTCTTTTGGGTTTAATACAGTTTCAGCTATTCTAATTCCTTAAAACACTTTGACATTCACGGTCCATGAAGTTCATGAAGTTTTTGAGTTTCTGTATTCCAACTCAAAAAAGGCTTGTAAAAATAAAAAAGGGAAAAAAAAAAAAAAAAGAGTGAAAGCTTCTGTAAATCAAAATAATCCCATGACAACACTCAGTCAAGTAGGAGTAGCTCAAATAATGCTGAAAGTTAAAACAACATCACCATACTGATATCTATCACTCAACTTTGGCTGAAAAAGACAAGATATTAGGAAGATAATAGGTCTGTCACAAACATACTTGGATATGCTACCCTTTGGCATTACAGTCAGAAAAAATTCAAAAGAAAACCTTTTACTCTACAGTGCCCTGAGTATACGTGCTCAGACATCTCCAGACACAAGACAAAGTTATTAGAAGAGAGGTAAATAAGAAGGTTTGGGA
The DNA here is from genome assembly GCA_013400935.1 of Turnix velox. NCBI lineage: Eukaryota > Metazoa > Chordata > Aves > Charadriiformes > Turnicidae > Turnix > Turnix velox. Next base: position 614,023 of record VZTY01034089.1, read on the forward strand.
GTCTATAAGACAGGCTTACTCTAAAAACCTCTGAGCCTTTTTGCTTAGCACTCACAAAATAATTTCAGCTTTTCTAGTTAATAATGAAAACCAACAGTCATTTTTTTCAGAACAGCATTTCCATGAAGTCACTCAGAGACTTAAAAATACAATAAGTAGCCTTTTCAGAACAGCTCTGCAGGTGCAGCTGGTAATTTAACACTTTTGGACACCTTCATCTTCTAAGAATGGGCACAAAATATGCTTTCTGGAGCCAGGATGAACTGCCTACTTCTCTGTCTGCCTTATAATTTCCTAAAATACTGCCTAATATATAATTTAGACCACTCCTGCAAAATCTTACAACAGAGTGAGAAACAGAATTGAGAAAAAGAGAAGAGGAGCATAGCCTTGCTTATATAGCATCCAAAATCTATTCATGGCATCTCCTATAAAACCACAGTGACAGTAAGCATGATGCAATCATATAAGATTTTGGATCATAAAGTGCTTAATTAATACTTTGGAATTAATCCATATTGACAAAACATAAATCAAAATATTTTCTTCTAGTAAGGGTTATATCCTTAAAACACGAACTAGAACTGAAGTAGTACAGCAAACAGTGTTCCTACTCCTTCCTTCTTTCTACAGACTCAACTTTGAAATGGCATATGCGTGATGCTTACAGAATTCAGAAGCCTTCCATTGCTCAAGGACCTGGAAGATGAGTTCCTGTGAGCTATATGTACACAATAATATTGAGACCGAGTACTCCTGTAAGTATGTAGTTGTCAATGCTCTGCTTGCGCATTCTTACTTCCACCCCATCTCCAAATCCTTTTATGATTTTATGAAGGCAGCACCAAGTACTTCTAGAGATTAATGACATTCTAGAGCTAATGGTCTACAGTGGTACCACAGGTTATCAGCTTCTTCCAGCTGCTCTTTAATCTCCAGACAAATCCCAACACCTTCATCAGTATTGGATAATTACCATTAATGAAAACTATGCATACACAGCAAGCAGATAATACATCCTGAAGCTTGTATGTCTGAAATCCTTACTTTTAAAACAAAAAAATCCTACATGAATCATATCTGCATTGTTAAATGAAAGATTATGTCCCTATCTACCCAAAGGTATGAATATCAGCTAGAAAATTATTACCTGTAAAACTTTATGAAAGATAACATTACTGCAAACTTCATAGATTAGAAAACAGTCAGCATCCCTACCACCCTCCATCTCACTTTTCTCTACATGTTCTCAGCATGCACCCTACCCCTCTGCTCAAGACATTCTCTCTTTCTAGTACGATACCTTATCCACCAGTGCTGGCCCACAGAAATTTTAGTCAAATAATATTCACATTCATTGCTTTAAAAATCAGAAGATACAGCCTAAAAAACTCCAGAAAAAAATCTGTTGCACAGAACTACTTTAAGACATGACAGTTGTCTCCATATGTTATGCATGATATTCACACTCTACTGGTCTATAGGGCATTTGCCTATTCCTGATATTCTGCCAGGATTTATATAGGTACATGTGGTCTGCTCTTTTCTACTTACCCATCTACTAACTGAAGAAAAATAAAATTCTATGCAACCAAATTTACAGCATTTACACCCTATGGTTTCATCACACCCCCAAATCTACTAAGCTTTCCAACAATATTATGTGCTGGAAAACAAAATTCGATGAATCATTGGACCTAAATACTTCAAGAAAAAGGTTAAGGAAATAAATATTTACTTTAAAATTGTAAATATTGGTTAGTGTTTTAAGTCCTGCCAACTGCACTTTAATTGCCTGTTCACAGAATCAACATAATTTGTATATCTAGTATCTCCACACTTTTCTACCAATTAAACCTCTTCCAAAACCTGAAAGTTTAACTTTTTTTAAATATTGAACTGAAATAGTCACATGAATATATTTCTTTCTTTACTAAAATAGTACAGCTCAAACTTCTTTTTGTAAGAAGCCTGTGATTTTTACCCCAGGTTCTGTATGCTCACACTTCCTGTCAAATGGCAATCCCAACTACAAAGTCTTATATTTTTGAACACAAAGGGGCAAATTCATCAACATAAACAAGACTGTAGGAGTTTCAAACTAAATCCTTCAGATCCTGGGGGCCAAGATCACAGGACAGCTCCTTAACTGAACTCTCACTTGTTTGACTGGAAACTTCTTGAATTCATGAACTAGAATTCAAGTTCTCCTATGAGCACAATCACACACAGGGCCACTGCTAGTCTGCAGATTTTATAAGGCTCATATGCCCTTTACCAATCTCCATTCCAGCACTAAAAAATGTGAATGCAAATTTCTCTGAAGTCTGTTTATTACACTGACACAGAAATGCTATTAATATCACTTGGTCAACAGAAGAAATCTGCAAAAAAATTCCAAGCATTTTTTAACTAGCTTCACAAAAAAATTAAAGTGGGAATGAATATGGAGAAGATTTGCTATGATTAACTTCGTAGTAATTAAGATATTTGTATATACTACTTGTAATGTATTTACTTAGTATATAGCATATTTTAATTATTTTCAGAAAGATATGCAATTTAAATCAGCTAATCCAATTTTAAATTCCTTTGCACTTTCTGCAATTTACAGAAAAGTACTCACAAAAATGCATGATCATATTGAAGGTCACACTAGTTCATACCACTCAAGGATTTTTATAGCCCCTTGCTCAGACTCTAGATGTGGCTACAAGTAGATGCCAATTAAGAAGAAAATTAGGACAAGAACAGATCATAATTAACAACTTCAAAGTATCCAGCTAGATTTCTCATGTTCCATTTCTCTTTAATGATTAGTGATCCTAGATGTACCTCTCTTCCAAGTGTTCCAGTCACCTATTTAACCAATGGAAACTTGCACCTGCAATGTGTTGTTCACTCCCTTTTTAAGAAATAAAATAATTCCTCACAGAAGCAGAACATCTGTTTAAATAACAAACTAGAAGGGGCTGCAAGCTTTTACAATTAGAGAACATTAGTATTCAAAGCTGAAGGACAAAACTCCTTGTAATTTATTTGCCCTGTATTCATTATTATTTCCAAAAGCAGTAAAGTGCTCATTTGGGGTTTACCTTGTAGTCTTAATTTTTTTATTCCAGAGACTAAGATGCATAAGACCTCTCCTGAATTAATAAGTCTCATCTATAATGCAGCAACAGAATGGCTTCCACTGTGACTGAAAACAGGAATCTGATTGGAGAAAACAGTGCACAGATTCCTGACAAGCAAAATGGATCTGCAAGAATTACAGTCTTGATTGGGACAGGAATTAGAGCAAGACTCTTGAACATCTCAGGGTTTCAGTTTAAATGTGCTAAATCTGAGTAGTAAACAAATATTCTTTTCAGGCTACACTAGAGAACTAAATCTAGAAAGCCTAACTAGATTTCCACCTACACTATATGCAGTCAGATCTAACTCAAATGACTAATGCCTTGAAATATCATTCTAGACAGGAATTTCTTGCCTATGTGCTGAAGGCATATTTGCTTGAAGTTTTGGATTAGAATTTTCTGTATTTGTTTTCTGAAGGTTACTGCCACACAATTTTCATGTAACAAATTTTTTTAAGGTTATCCATGTTACACACATTTCACCAAGGGAAACACAAAGAATAAACCAGAAGAATGAAGGAGAAAGTCCTCACCAGAAGCAGACGACATGAGAAATTCAGAATTTATAATATAAAAATTCTTCCTCCAATTTAAGACATGCCAAGGAGCATCTTTTCAGAAACTGCACAACTTGAAAAAAAATTGCATGACATTTTTAAACAAAATAAACTTTGGGTTCTTTTGTCTGCTATTATATAACTTCCTTCTTCAAATATTTTATCCATAGCCTATTTACACATTTTTTGTATAGAAAGCACAGTCCATATGTATACAACACTACCACTTTATGTACAGCTAAATTAAGTAATCATTTGTGTGGCTTCCCAAACAATTCTAAGGAGACAGAGAACACAGCATGGTAAATTAGCAAGCAACAGTAATAAAAAAAATAAATAGATGGGGGGGAGGTAGGGGTGGGTGGGCTGCAGCTTTTTTAGAGTATATGGTGATCTTAAAGTAAGTGATCAAAACAAGTCCTATCTGTACTAGTGATCACAGCTATAAATTTACAGTCTATCACATCTGATGTTCTCCTTTTTCATCGCTGCTCTGCTGAGTACCAAACTCTATCTAAAATTAATATGTGAAATGGTGCCATTATTATAGAGCTGTACACTTTCCTGTTCCCAATGTATTTAAATTTTTTTGTCATTTATTTCAAATATAACACCAAAAGTTAAAAATTAATTTGTTAACATTTGTCAACTCAACCCCTCCTGACAATATTGTTAACACAGATTAGTAGTTATGCCTTTCCTCACCCCCCACCTCCAACATTTCTATATTTCATCATCTTTTCCTGGTTTTATCTATCATATTACAGCCATCACAATTTATGTGTAAGGGCTACTATCAGACAAAATAATTAATGGATAACACTTATTTATAACTCATTGCAATGACAAATGAATCTCTAGAGCAAAACAAATTTTAAATAACTTTTAAAGGCCACTTACTATTCCTTTTAAGACTGAGCAAATACTTTAACTACCAAGAAAACATCTGATGGAAATTTTGACAAACTGATTGACTTATATAATTTATAGACTGAATTTTGAGAGATGATGCAACTTACAAAGAGCAAAAGGCACATAAAAATAATCTTCCCAAAGATATCTTGCATTGTTGATGTCAATTTATGTGCAAAAAAATGAGATGTTCTTTGCAAGATAAACAGATATTTGAAAATACAAATTCATAGAATTATAGAACATGTGAAGTTGCAAGGAGCCCTTGCAACTTAGTTCAACTCCCTGTTCTTCACAGGACTACCTAAAAGTAAATTAATTTACTAAGTATTGTCCAGATGGTACTTGAAGTTATCCTAAGATACACGTAACTGGGACTACAGACAGTACTGATAAAGCTGTATGTGGTGAAATATTTTAATAAATTTCAGAAGAAAATCATGGCTGTGGCAAGATATGAAAAGATCACACACATTGTTTTTCAACCTTTCAGGGATTATTGAAACTTCCTTACTTCGAAAATTATTTTTTTTCTAATGAAAATATCCTATAATAATTATCACTCTGTATAGCCAAGTACTCATTTTTTTCCAAAATACTGGAAATGTCAAATTACAGTAAGGAGAAAAAGTAAAAAGAAATCACAGTCAATCTTCCTGATACAGTTCAGTTCTGCGTACTCAGCTTCCTCTTGTGTTAGCCTTTGTCTAAGTCATCAAGTGTACACCTAATTGTTTCAAGAAGAATTAAACTTCCAAGAACTTGTGTATTCACCACCATCTTTTTTTGGGTTCCTCTAACAAATAGAGGTGGTGGGACATAAATATGTTGTTTCTCAGATACTACTTGTACCGCTGCATTAAGCTAGTATTTCTTAAATCTGAAATACCACAGAAAAATGAGCAAAGTAAGCCATAGAATACAGTATACACCCATTCAACTAATGAGAGACAATAACAGACTTCCAAAAACTTCGAGGTGGTGGGAATTTTGGTTGGGGTTTTGATGGGGTTTGTTTGGTTTTTTTTGACATCCAAGAAGTAGGTCAGCTGTTATAAATAGAACTTAAACCACCATACTTGCAACACCTAGTATTTCTTACTAACAAGAACTACTTCATAGATAATCTCAGCCAGTTCTTCAATATCACAATAAAATATGCCATAGCCTTCTGGAATGGTTTCACAACAGTTCTAGAAGCAAAGAAGCTTCCAACATCAGGGAATAGAAGCCATATGATTTGTCTCCTCTAAATGCTTAATATATCCATAAAGTTCCATTTTATTAGACAGCCCTTAGAGAAGGGCATCGCATAGAAAGAAAAATCTAAGCATTATACTGCCTTTATGTCATAAATGTATATATATTCTAGTTTTCTTGACAAAAACAATTTAAATAATGAAACTTTCACAAAAGCAAATAAAATTGTTGATTTTTCATTTCTTGGAGAATGAGGATCATTTTTGATTCACCTGCTTCTTTGAAGCAATTGAAGCCAAGAGTAATGGGATAAAGTGTGATTTGTAAGACAAATGCATCAGGGACATTGCTGCTCTAGATTCAGGCTGCATATTATAAGCTATGCAAAACTATATGAGCTTCCCTAACCTCTCATATGAGCAAGAAATTGTCAATAGGAAATAAATGGCATTTTTTCCCCTTAAATGAAAATAAAAACCTATCAACTCATCCTTTGCCCCAACTGCAACACATTCTATTGCTGGTGAATGATACATGCAAAAGCCTTAGAAATTCATGCATCTATTCTCTGTGCTATCTCAACTGTAAAACTAAAATACATAGATTTGAAAACATCGTACAAACCATCACATGAACATACTTAAGACAAAAAAAACAACCAACAAAACCCCACACCACTCACCTAACCACCCTGTTAGATTTTCAAAAAGTCTTCTCTGCGGGGAGCCAGGTAAAATTAAGAGCTCCTTCAACAGAGTAAATATGAAGCAGGAAGTATATTAATCATGTTCACTCTAATTATTTTTTTTTTTTAAGAGGTTTTGGGTATAAGCACAGGCTGTAAAGCTGGCAGGAGTCCCAGATTTTGCATACGTTTCCCCCGCAGGCCTTTCCCCTCAAACTGTAAAAATAACAAAATAATTATGCCACTTACATAACTTTGATCACTCTACTTCACCATCAGCATTTACAACTGTGGATTTAAGAAACTTCTAAGAAGGTCCACAGGAGATATTTTCCTTGGTTTTAGAAAGGGGAAAAATGTTTTGCTTCATTCTTATTGTTTAAGAATTTTAAGATCCACACAAAAAAGTTTCAAAGCATTCTCTTAAACTGTAAAACTTTAAAGTATGTGTGATATACATATAAAAAAGCTCTTAGCATTCCAAGCTTGGGAGTAGAGACTGGAACAATTTGTCATACATGTATTTCCCTGGTGATAAAGGAAAGATACAGACTTAGGCTTTCCATATACACTCTTCAGAGAACACCAAATATGTAAATATCCCTAAGAAAAGCCTGGCTCACTGCAACACAACATTACACACCAACATGATGTCATTTAGCATACTGGCAAATTTATAGTAGTTCATTGTAAAAGTAACACAGTTGCAGATTAATCTCATATTATTTACACACAAGTTTACATTGAAAAAAAAACATATCTGAGATTGCAAAGTTGAGTACTTCAATATTGGGAAATGACAGAATTCACTCTGCCAGGACTGATTTTATTCATCATCTGCATACATATAGTGGTAAAATCTTTTATCCTGTATCCCATAAGCCTACTCTCACTCAAGACCTTTGCTTCAGCAGGCAAAAATCATGGAAGGTCTTCCCATTGCAAGAATCTATATAACATCTTATTTTACTTTTACAGTTCATAGGAAGCCCTTTTCAGTAACACAATCCTTCCACAACTAGTACATTCCAAGTCACCTTTTAAGTACAAAGGAGATAGTATTGTACTGATTCAAAGCACACAATTGAGATACAGTAAAATCAAACATTGAGGTCAAAAATATCTCCTTTCTTGTTACCATTTTGAGGTACCTGTTAGAGCACTCAGTAAGGAAAAACCAGTTGGTAAGGCAAAAATCCACTGAGTGCAAGTACAACTGTGGAGTTTGGGACTTATGCTAGTCAGATTCTGCATAAAGATATATTTGCACTGTATCACGTAGGATTTCTTTAGCTTAGAATTTTTCACAAAACAGCACTCAATTGGTGCTTGGTTGAAAAGTTTTCCTCATTCCAACTTATTTTCCTGTAAAACTGTTTTTCTGTTTTAATTCAGATTACAGAACAAAAATAACTTAGGAGGGCACAGACTTTTCTATTTGTTCTTTCCAATGCTTAGCCCTGCAGTGCTTATTCTGATTCTTTCCTAGTTCTAGTTAATTCCACATACCAGTCCTGGTCCCCTCATAGGCTGGAGTCACTGTCTCATTTCCAATCCACTCTATTGTGCATTGTGGCCTCTTCTCACTCCCCAGGATGCACCATTACAGTCCTCTTGAAGCATTCTTAATTCCATTCTGATTTATTTAATCAAGGTTCTGGTTTTTTTTCTTTACAGCTCAGATTCCCGACTCTTCGTCATCTAGCAGCACCAGCTTTCTCCCATCAGCTAAGCTCAGGCTCAGCTTTCTTTTCTCTAAGGCCTCAGCATCAACCAGCTCTAGTATCCATAGCTAGGTCCAAGCCATCATTTCCTATTCTTGCTAACCTCAAAGTCCCAACATTCTCCTTATGTCCATTACTACCTAGCATTAAGTCTTAATCCCCTTTCTGGTCAGAGTTTCACTGCCTCTCCTCATCAAGTTCTAAGCCCATCTTTCTACTCATATTGGACCGAATTCACTCCCTCTAAATGATGAGGCAATTGCTTTTCTTTAGGTTGCTACTGCCATCTTCATCCCTCATGTAGCATACTGCATGCGAGACACAGCAGAAGCTCTGGACCCAGCACAGTCTGGAACTATTCCAAACTGTAATTAGAAGGAAAATGCTGTGCAGCCTTAGACTGGGGTAGCATATTTGGTTAGAAACTTGAAGAAACGGACAGTGAATTCTTGGTTTCATTTATGTAAGAGTATATAAAATATGGTTTTCAAAAGCTCAAGCCTGCGTTAAACTGGAATGGAGTCCTGGGAAACTACAGCTATACAGCTCATGTTTTTAAACAAACACTTGCACTCCAATTATGATAGCATTTTTAATGTAAATTTCGTCAACTTTTGTTTTATTTCCTCTCTCTATCTGCACAATGTGGAATGTACCAGAGAATGTACTGAAGACAACTTAAAAATATCTACATTATACAGTCTCAGGTAGACCTTTGATATAGAAAAGGTCAGTCTGAAAGTAAATCCACATGTAAACTGGCATAGTATGCAGAAATAATGAAAACAAACATACTAATAATCCACCAACTACTGTCATACCATCTTGAAGAACATGTGGGTTACTTTAGCTTGTAGTTTATAATTTGGTTACAAAAACAGCGACTCTGGTTCCTTCTCCTTTCTGTATTATATCTAATTTTAAAGGTTTCTGTACTGTACCTCACACAAAACACAACATTTAATCTGTTATCATATCCTAATCTTACAGAGATCAGTTCAAAAAGGGTCTCTTTTTTTCCTAGGTCAATTATTTTTCCACTTCCCTTGCACACACACCTAACCAGGATGTACAACAGTATCTTAGGTAAGGTTATACATTATACTATACCTTTTGGAAAAAGCAAGTTATGGAAGAAAAATATTCTATACACTGAATTCAAACATTTTCAAAGGCCATTTAGCTCCTTTACTATGGGCAGTGTAACAGTCCACCTGACAAGCAAAATAAAAAGGGAAGAAGCTTACATGTTTCTTGCTATCTACACATTATGTGCCTCAGCGTGAGTTTTTCCTTTAAGAATAGAAAAGAAAGCAATTTTTTCATTTGTTCTTTGTAGATAGGTTGGTGGTTTTTTTTGTTATTCATTCTGCTATACTATCAATAACTCTGCTGATTCTTAAAATATCTGAAACACCATTTAATATTCCTGGAGTGCAATGGTACCAACCCATGCTGATAATCAGAGGACTATCAAGTACCTACAAGGCAACCAGTAGAAAACAAGAACATGTACAAAAACACAAGTGAATTCTTCTCTAACCCAATTCTCAGAAGCCATTAGCATTATTTTTGTCTTAGATTTGAAATTCAAATTACAGTGAAAATTTATTAAAGATTCATAATGATGTAAAACCTGAGACAATCAAGTAATTGGGTGTAACAAATCATACCAAAGACAGAAACTACAAGCACTAGATGGACTATGCACATCCTAGGTGATTTCTCACAGTTACCTGTTTGATCAAGTTACACATTTCCCCAACAGCACAAATAATTAGAACCACTAATACCAGAAAACTTCACTATGACTGTAAAAAAAAAGAAAGACAAAAATAATTACATGGGAGTTCATTGAAGCTAACTTAAGTAAGCTCTAGCTTACTTTAGAGAGTTGTCCTATGTTTTAAATATCAAGTGAATTTTACAACAGTAGCTTGAATTTAAATCTATTATCTTAGAATGCAACTCCACACATAATCACTCTTCTGTATTCCTGGATTCTATCAGTCTTTCAGATAAGCAGCAATACATTTTGAGGTAATAACAGCAACAGCGTTAATCACATAAATGATGCAAGATCACTAAACAAAACTGTATGAAAGCATGACACATGCAAAACTGCCATGAGAGAATGAAGACAAAGGATTTGGTGCTTGTGATAAATGATAAGAGCAATTTGAAAAGAAGTGTAATGGACAGAAGCATTTTGGAATTTTCATTCTCCTGAACAAAATATTAGATGTAGAATACATTACTCACTGTAGCAATAGTGGCTAAAAAAAACACAACCAAACACAACATAAGGCAGAAGACACATACTGTGAGCAAGTTGAAGCTACATATGGTATTGATATATTTTGCCACAGACTTCTACAGTCCTGGAACTAGATGCTAAGTAACCAGACTAACTTTCCTTGTTTGTCTTCAGATGAAGTTTCCATAAATACTGAGGACTTAAAACATATTAATCAGATAAGAAAACTACCTTCTGTAAAAGCCTTAAACAGCTATGAAAACCAGAAAGGAATTGGTCTCTGCTATATAGATAAAACACTTTCAAGATAATGTTTTTTCTATCATTTAAACTTGCTCATTCTTCTTTTTACCCAAGAACACTTAACTGTGACTCAGTGGCATGGCTGTATGAAACCATATGCTCAGAAGACTGAGGACTGCTTAAGCCTGTCAACAGCCAGACATATCACCGCTGACATCTGCACCAGTTGTCAAACTGATGACTACAAATGTCATCAGTCATTAAACTCATTTTCAGTCATCCAACTATAGTGACACGACCTGTAACTCTTCTCTGCTATTGCAGTATACCAGGACCAATAGTCTGACTCATCTAATTTGAGAAACAGTAGAACGTGGATAATATCCTCAGTTGCTATGACAGCATTCCAGGCAGTGTATTATCCCAGATTCACAAAGCCTGGTAAAAGGACAAACAGAGTCCAAGCTCTAAAAGATAAGGAAGTCTTACTTTTTTTAGACAGTTCTCTAAATAGGAAGAGAGGTCAACCTGCATGAGCCTAATAATGTCCACCCTCCATAAAATACGTTCCATAGAAGCATGCTTCAAAAATTCTGCTAGGGTAAGAAACTCACATGCAAGAGTACAAGAAGACAGGATGGCATCAACATCTGGAAAGCACATGACTAACCCCTGTCCCTGCATTCACAGGAAATACTGCTATGACCATCCCTTGAAGGAGCAAGGGAAATAATTCCTTGCTCTATCATCTATCTGATCATATGGGAACTACCCAAATGACAAGGTCAAAGTCATGCACTAACAAGCATTATTTTCCAAACATAATATGAAATGTGATCTAAATTGTAAACTCAATACTCTATCATCCAGTTCCTCAAACACTCTCCAAAAGTTAGTAACAACAGTTTGCAGTACTGAGTGGGAGCATCTCTCCTTCTCCATGAACACCATATGCTGTATTTCAACCTTTCTTTTCAATGCTAGCTCACTAACCTTACAAGGGTTCATTTGTTCTTAAAATAAAACAAACAGCATTTAGTTATTTATTCCACACAGAGTAATTCCTATTCTAGCACTTGACACAAATTTCTATTGCATAAATGCCAATCCAATTTCAATCATACTTCATAGGAAGTAAATTATCAATATCAACATATATTATTACTCGTAACTACATAAAAATAACTGCACGCATAGTACTTCACACAGAGCCAACTTTGTGCTTAAATCTCTTAACAATCTCATCCTAATGGTATTACCAAAAGCAGTATCAGCTAATCAGGGCATATGACTATCCTCCCAAGGGAAACCAATCTTATATATGAGCATGTCTATTGAAGCCATCAGGACACAGCTTGAACAGTTTGTAGCACAGTAATCTGCAGCATGACCATTCATCCAATTACCACTGAAATAGTCATATTAATCTGCTCATAAAGGGCAAGTTAGGAGTCAAGTGCCAGCAGAGGAAAATACCAGGTATGGATAATGTGTTACAGACCTTGTTCCATCTCCTCTTACTCATTTCAGCAGCCTGCACTAATTGACATAATTTTTGAGTGGAGAAAAACAGAAACAAAAACATTATTAAAGGTAAAAGACAGTTTTGTGCACTGGTCTATCAGACCCACTCCAGCAATATAGACACAGCCTGACACAACGATGCAACTCCACACATAATCACTCTTGCCCAAGGATCTTGACCAGGCCCTCCCTTAATACATTCACAGAAGCATCTGACCTCCCATAGTGTTCAACATTTAGAATCGCTCTGATAATTTGTCTACAGTTTAGACAGGCAGCAATACAATAAATGCCAGGCAGTTTCCAAAAGATACACACAAATGTATGCAAACACTTTTCTTAGAAAGCACAGAAGAAGATGCAGGTTCTTAAAAAGCAATAAAAAGGGAGTTTTTTTTGAAGGAGCAGGGACAACATGCCTGGGACAAGGTAGCCCCCAGAAACTCAATTTCATTCTTCTTGGGCTAGCCAAAATTCACTTGCCAAGAAGAAAATAACTTTAAAAATTACTTTTCACATAACTTCTCTGCTCCTCATCTTATAATTTTTATTGTCTGCTCCTTATAGTTCAAATGCCACTTTTATAAGCCATATAGAATACAGCCTCACTAACTTACATAAATTAGAGACTTTAAAAGTTATCCAAAAGTATCAATTATAGTAAGGTTTGCTTAAACTTAAATGGCTTTAGTTTTTCCTCAAAGAGTTAATACAAATTAGAATTGAAAACCTAAAATTTCAATTAAACATTTTTGCTATGATTATATGGTAATATTTATTGCCCACAACCTTATTAACTTAATTTGCTTCTCTCAATTAGCTTTTCAATGCTACAGACTGGGGAGACATCTTACTGCTGTTTCTGTGCAATCATAAATCACATGAGCCGATTTAATATTCCCATACATTTCTCTTTCCAAATCCTGCATCTTCACAGACAATTTTAGAGACATAACTGCCTTTAATTACATGTATCTGAAAATTAAAACTTCAGCAAAGTTGCACAGTTACCTTTTCTAGTTGTGCAGAAGCTCAAATAATCGCCTTTATTTTGTGGCTTCACAGTGCCTTTAAGTCATTTCTATTATTCACATCCCCCTTTCCATCCAAGCAGTTTTTGCAATTTCAAGCCCATCAAATTGTAAAATGACTAGAAATTTGTAATAAAGAATGGCATAATCTATAGGCATTTCAAGTTTATTTATACATCGCAGTATATTTGTACTTTGAGTATCAGAGGGTAGGCAGGTTTATGATTTATTAGCAAATGATGGAGGAGGAGAACTTACTCAATTTTCAACAAACACCCCTATATTGATTGGTTTAAATTTATGCTTTAGTTTTAGAAGTTAAATGGCTTCTTAAAAGTGCAAAAGCTTTTTCTTCTGTACTTTTTCATTCTGCACTACGGAGATCTCTCCTATAAACATACAAAATTAGCAACTACATCCCACCTTTGCAGAGACTGTGCTTTGACTAAAAGAGTATAAGATGGGGAAGCCAAACTGCAGCTTTATTGGGAAAAAAATAAGCCATATAGAATACAAATAAATTAAATACATGGATACAATGCATGACATTAATAATCAGCATTTCAATTTAACTTCATTATTTCTAAGATATGCAATCATAGGAACATTTATGCAAGCTACTTTGCTGACCACTCATTCCATAATTAGCTACTTAGTTCACATTTCAGGACTTGGTACTCTTTCCCTATCAAACTCCTGAACAAGACCTTCACCATCAATTTAAAATAACCAAACAGTATTCTAAATACATCACTGGAATCCAAATAAAATTTAAGCTTACTACTTCATATTGTAATTAGCAGCTTGCCAGTTAAGTTCTGATGGTGATTAAATGACAGTCTTAACACAATCATTTCATATCTAGAGATTTAAAAGCAGCTGTTATCCCTGAATTAACAGCAAAAAATTAAAAAACAGACTATCATCTGGTACAAGTCAACAAAATTCTATATGAATGAACATATATGCAAACAGTCAAGCAAAAAAAAAACCCCAACATCTTAGAGTCTAGCTATTAATTTTGATTAAAATTGCTCTGTTTGGCAGTTTGTCATCCATTCAATTATCTAGAAAATTAATTACTTCCTGAAACCCATATTGGAGATTCTTTGATATAAAAATTGACAGAATTATTTTATCTCCCTTCTGCAGTATGTATCACTTTAATTAGTACCTATTTTTAAATCTATTCTTATCACTTCACAGATTTTGTCATTTCTCACATAATCTGAAAGAGTCCCAGGATTTTGACTCAAATCTTGTCTTTAAAAAGACTATCTTCAGCCTGAAGGGTACATACTTCAGCTTTAATAAGGCAATCAGGAAATGAATACTCTGTTCCAACCTATCCAGACATCCAAGTAAGAAATACAACAAGACATGCAACAGAACAGCAAAACTACAATAGAGTATAAAGTAGCTTAACAAATTTAGGACAGGATTTTCTTACTTTTGCCCATGCAAAATCAATTATCCATATCACTGCTTATATGACAATTTAAAATACTGTTCATAATATTGATAAGAAGCCCTTAGAACTCATGGTCTGATGAAAAATTTAAGTAATTCTACAAAAGAAAGTCTTGTCACTCCTTAAATGTGTTATTCCCACATTTAAAGTATGAAGGAGCAACCTATAGACTGAAGAAGAGATTAATTTTCAATTTAATGCTCTGAACAGACTTAGCTGTATCAGAGATTGTTAACATCTGTGCAGATACATCCAAACACTTGACAATGAGGAAACAAGCTTGTTTAGATCTGCTATTATCTATACAGTAATTGAACCAGGTATTAGAGCCACAAAAATACCCCAATAGACATTATAATCACAAAATTCTCACTTATTGAAAATGCAAATTGCTTTTTAATTTACTGACCTTACAGTGCAAGAGGACAAGCACTGCAGGTGGATTACCATACCATAATCTCATGGAATTAGACAAGTTAAATACCCAATTACAAACACTTTGCACAGCAAAAGACTAAAGAAGAAGTCTTACAAGTGTTCTGCAAGTAGGAAGTGTACTTCCTAAACAGAGTAAGGAAAAGCAAGCAATACATTTTTGGTAGCAAAGATACTGTATAATTTAAAAATATCTGCATATCTTCAGCAAAATGACTTTGTGACATGAAATGTCTGCCTAGTAGAAGTTGTATTGGACATACAACCCATTCTCAGGATTTTTAAATATTTTTTGCACCGGGTCTGTATGACTAGTGTTAACCCGCTTTTTTCTATGTTACTCTCCAAAAGCACCCCTAAAGTGAATATGGCTAGGCTGAAGCTAGTAATATTCACTTAGACTTGTGACTAAAGCTGTATCGATAATACACCAGTGTTTTGGCTACTGCTGAGCAGTATAAACACAAAACCAACTTTCCCTCATTCATTCCCTCAATGACTAGGCTGGGGTTGAGCAAGAAGTCAGGGTGGGACACGGCTGGGACAGCTGACCTCAACTGACCAAGTACCATATAACTATACCATATGACACGAACAACTGGGCAGGGATGCTGGCTTGGGAGGTAGCCATTGCTCTGACACTGGTTGGGCATCAATCTACTTGAAGGATCTTGATCCACAACTTTTCTCACTTGACCTTCCTGTTCTCTTCCACAGGACAGGAGGGTAAAATGTGAGAGCAGCTGTGTGATTCATACCTGCTGGCTGAGGTCAATTCATCTCAGTCTCTTAGAAACATACTGCCCTTGCCCAATTCTTCCCTATTTTTCAAAATCAGTCATCATTTTGTAGCCTCTGCAAATGTTCAATGATAGTCTAAACTTAAAGAATAATCCACAGAAATTACTTGGGTCCAGAAGATCAGCTTTGTCTTGGGCAATGACTCAATGAGCATGTGGATTAAGGAAGCAGCCATGTGCATGCAAAAAAATTTAAAGGTTAGGTCACAAGGCTAGTTTTTGTTTTTGCCATTCCTCATTTATTAAGATGCACTAGATTTTGTGTTATGCTGAAGGCCTGGTTCCTTGACAATTAACCACCAGTAATATCAATAGTCACTGGACAACCAAAACAGATAGCACCTTCATTAGACCCTGTGTGTAGCCTGCTTAACAAGTCAGTAAAATATAAAACTGAGATGAAGTCAAAACAGAAAAGAAAGATACTGGAAAAACTATGCTGTCTATACCATTAATAAACTTTCATATTGCTTTTCATGCCATTGGTATAGATGCAGAAACATCACTATACTTCTCCCTACTATAAGTAGGATGACCTACATGACAATTTGATACAGTCTTCCATTTTACCAAAACAGAAGGATTCTGAGAGTTTAAGATAGAGTGTTTTGTTCACTATAACTAGCAAGTTTCAGCAGACACTTAATCCATAAGCACCAAGCTAGCCTTAGTATCTTATTTTACACACAGCTAAATTGGTTGCATTTTAACCAAAAAGGACCATCTTATCAAGTTTTTCAAGTAGCCCAGTTTAATAGTAAAGCCTCACTGCATATTGTATTTAATTTTTTAGCATATTATTTACTTTCTTAAAATTTCTGATAAGACAGAAGAACTTCAAATACACATATATAACTGAAAGATAATGAAAATATTTTCATAGCTACATATACATACACAAAGCTGTGTGAGTCACAGCAAGAGGTATGTTCCATTACTGGTATCATGTTGCTTTCACATTTGAGGCTTATTCTGGAGCTCTGGCTCAGGCTTTAGGAAAATAGAGGAAACTGTCTTGAAGCCCAAAAGCAAGTGTCTCCTTTATTTTATACATCATATTTCATTCAAGTATTTCAGAGGACCTTGCAGTAGATATAGAATAGTTAAAATAGATGAGACAGATCAATATGATTTTTTAAACAAGTAAGAGACATTTCACAGTGACTCAGATTCAGGAGGTTAAATCTGAATTTCCCTAACTACCGAGTTTCTGATTATATCATCATTATAATGGAAATAACAAAAACATTGCCATTTATGCTCCACAGATTTTATAACTCTTTAATAAGAACTTTACCAAAGCTTCTTTTAGAATGACTTTCATAAGTAGCTTTGTTTTCTAAATAGAATTTGCTGCTTTTGATAGAAAGAGTAATAACTCTAGAGAAACGAGAGCAAAATTAAACAAGTGATGCTAACTTGAAAGCACAGAAAGCACATTTAATTTAGGAACTATTACATGACTCCTTTAGTTGTTTTCAATGTCTTCATGGGAGGCTAACAAGAATCTCTCAAGTATAATAGAAGTCCTTCTATAAAGAATGTTAGCAGTTTGTATGGTTTTGCACATGTGACAGTGCAGATTCCTATTTGTGAAATTTAATACATTTCATTCATCACAAACCTATTTACAAAACCTGCATCTGTAGTGAGCCTGACTCTACACATTCTAGAAAAGGTCCTGCTGTGGTTTAACTCCAGCTGGCAGCTAGGGCCATAGTAGTCTTTTGTGCAGTTTCCCTCCCTCTTCCCAGAAGGACAGGGAGAACAAGGAGAAAAGGAGGGGAAAGGAAAACAAAATAACAAAATAAAACCAAACCTTACAGGCTGAGGTAAGACAGTTAAAGGGAATAATAACAGAAAAAGAAAACAATAATGATACAAGTCACTCTCCTCACCAGGTGAACTGACACCTTCTCAAGCTGTGACAACCCCCCCAGTTCAACCCCATGTTTACACAGAGAGTAATCTAAGGTGCCAAATATTCCATTGTCCAGTCCGTTGTTCTGTCAATGCACTCCCTCAGCTTCTATGGGAAGGTGGAAAAAAAAAAACCCAGCCCTTGAAAACTACAAACATCACCTGAGAGCAGCCAAAATTAATCCAACATGCAACAATCACTAAAAATATAAATAACTCTGTTATGGCTGAAACCAGGACAAGTCAGCTAATTCTAATGAAACACAAGTTACTAACTGGCTGGTGACTGCTTCAGCTTTTACTGTTAAGGAGAAGGAAAAACACAGATAGAAGCCCTAGAAGTTACTTTATCCCTGCTCTTAGCAGCTAAATCATTTGGGGTTTGATATGTATTAATAAAACCACTATTTTGGTCACAATCCTCTCAGAAAAGAGTATAAAGCAACACAAGCGAACTTCTATACCTCACCAGGCTTCTGGACAGATCTGCAGAGAGTCAATGAAAGAAAAATTATTTATGTGAATTGTCCCTCCACTTCCTCCAGGGTAGTTATTAAGTTTGGCATTTTCCCCCTTGCCTCTGCAGGAAGAGCAACTCTTCATCTTAATGCAAGTAATGATGAGCTTCTTGCCTATAATTGCACTGAATTTAACATAAGATTTTAAATTATTCCATTAGAGGATAAAGCAATTTTTAATTTTAATGCTATCTGAACCTAAATTTAACTGCCTATGAATTTCTAATTTTCAGTAACAACTTGAGTTACAGAGCCTATCCCTTTTGGTTACAAAGGTCCAAAGTTGATTGCCATGTCTGTAGTGCCAGCAGAATCCTACCATCTGCTGTGGAGCCATGCAATGTCTCAAGGTGTGAGAGTAGAAAAATTTCTATTTAGTTAAATAATTATAATACAACATTTACATTATCTGAAATATTCAGTTTTCTTTCCAAAGATAAATTTAGATCTGACCAAGAAATCCATTTAAAGTTATGCCGGTAGACTGTGAAAGGAAAAAACAAATAGAGACTGAAAGAAAAAGTATTTGTAAGCCTGTTACTGAGAATACAAAGAAAATAAAAGCTTATAAAACAAGTATTCACCATCCAGCTGGAATATAAATGAACCTTTCGCTCTCCATTGTGTGCTTTCCTCCTCTGCTGCCCCCTATATGACTCAATGCACTATATTGTTTTCCTTACAGCAGATAGATTCCTGTGAATCAAAGATACTACAAACAAATTCAATAATTCTCAGTATAGTCTACACATACCTGTTGTTAATCATTATATTAGGCCTTAAAAGGAACAGTATCTCTGTTGTATGTTATTTTTCTTTTACTTTGGTCACTGAAACATATGGTATAGTTCAAAAAAAGTAAAGCATATCTGTAAATACCAGTCTATAATATTGTTTTAAAAATTAATTAAGAATTCCCAGGCATTAGTACAGTCTCTTTTTGAACATGGACATCATAATTGAATAGTTATAAACTGAGCAGTTGTCAGAAAGTAGAAAATGGGTCTTGGGGCCATTAGAGAAAATATTAAATTATCCACTCATAATGATTACAGCTTGGATGAAATTAATATTGGCTATTGATTTTCACATGTACAAGCAAGACTAACTGCCAATACATTCATTTTGGCAGATCTAGGCACCAAATCTAGATTCCTAGGCTGTCAGCAAGGGATTCCATCCCACTGAGCCACTAGCTTGGGCAAGCAGGGATCTATATTCTGTAGGAAAAAGATAAATCCCAGAAGGTAAGCAATTCCAGCCTGAGAGCTCTCTACCAAAAATCCTACTTCTGTGAGGAGTTTGTTCTGGAGAGGAACACAAGAGGAAGAAATATAACACAGAATTTTATTAATAACCATAAAAAAAACACCAGTTCCACTAACCACTTCACAAATGGAACATGGATAAAGTATGCAGAAGCAGTAATGGCTGTTTCATGGTGTTTCATCACTTGCTTTTATCTTATCTGGGACAAAATGCCAAATTTCACAAACTGTGAGTTTAAATAACTGTCATAGTTCAATTAAACTAACTGAAAATATCTTTACATTAAAAAGTAGTAAGATGGTTTCTGTTTGTTAGGTAATTCAAACTAGTGGGTGTTTGGTGGTTTTTTTTTAATTTTATAGAAGAAAAACAGAAATGCAAACACCTGATGAATAAATCGTATTTCCTTGGAGTGCCATGACTCCTCACAAAAGCTGTATATAAGACTTCTAATTTTATTCTCCTGTGAACAAATTTATTTCCTGTGATGCTATCTCTATCTAACAGGGGAAATGCTAATGCAACAAGGATTAAGTACAAGCTAGTGACCCCAACACTCAAAGCAGACATAATTCCCAGCAAAGAATAAGAAGCCCACTTACACATCCAATGTACAGATGGCAACCTAAACTAGAATTTTAGGATAATGGAAGTTTCCTAAAAGAAATCATTAACTTTCCAGAACCCACATTTCAGAGGAAATCCACAACAGATCATTAAAAGTTTTAGACATTTGTCATGAAAAAACATCAACAACCCACCACCAAGAAGTAAGCATATTTCTCAAGAGACTTGCAATCTTAATCATTTCAGTACTGACACACCAAGGTAGGATGCAGTATTCCCCTACGCAGTTCAAACTACTCATTTCTGTTCATACTGGTTCTAATACTATTCCAAATTTACATCGTTCTCCAACTCAAAATCTCATGTTCCCCAAAACAAGGAAAAAACCCCACACAACCAAGTAAGGCATAATGTTTTTGAAGGCATACATCTTCTGAATGCCTACTAGCTGCTGAAATCATATGGGCATCTAAAAATAGCCCTATAGAAATTTCTTTTCCCTTCTACATCTTACATACCAGATTATGTATTTTGTTTGAAGCAAAGCCAAAAGTTCCATGCCTGCAACAGGTATTACACAGACTTCTGGGGCAGGCAAGACTTACCCCCTTGTGTCTCCCCGCAACACTACACTGGTAGTACCACCAGAAAGAAGTACTACAGTTACCACTCAATGGACATACAAGGTTACACAGGGGACACACAGGATATCCAATAAAACAGGATTCCTGTACAGCTACTGCACACTGAGAAAGACGAGGTCTGTAAGAACAGGGTTACATACCGCCAAAATTGTGTCAAGTATCAGAAAGACATCTGTCAGATTTATCAAGTCATCTATCAGGTTACCTGTCACAAAACACATTCTCAGATACTCCATGTCTCCAAGGTACAGGTGAAAACAGTGTTTCAATCGTAAGCTAAGACACCCAAAATAATAGAATTAACAACTGACTAAATTAAGATAGATTCTTCAAATTCAGTAACAAATCTTGAACAGCTACAATTTTTATAAGTATTTAAAATATATACTCATATTATTTAAGATCAAACTATTCAGTATTTAACTTTTTACTCATTTTGCTTAGTGGGTGACCTCATGCCTTACTTACTGTGCACTACTGAACTGTGAATTAGGAAAGACTTACAAGTGACCTTTGTAAGCTGGTCAGTGGCACACATCAGGCTAGCACCAGAGTATTTCCCAATTCTAATTATTTTTCACAGGCGTTAATTGAGACAAGGATCTAGTATTACTCCCATTACACAGAACAAGAATTAAGATTAATGGAATATAAGGTCAACATATCAGCTAATTTTGCATACCTCATTTGAAATGGAATGTGATTATTTACTAGTGTATACCACTCTGCATTCCCAAATCAGAGCTCTCATTAATATATTTAGTTAGACTTAAAGGGCACAAGGACTGAACTACAGGCCATAAAGACTATTTCTTACTAACCTTATCCTACTCTAACCAGCCAAGGTTGCTAAAGCTTTTCCTCTATCCAGCTATCTCTCTGTTTTCCTTCATTAACTACACTTGCTCTAAATTTCCTTTGTTCCTTCTCAAGGCTGCTCCTTTCACACATTGTCACTAATGGACTCCTGAATTCCCAAATCTGTCCACACCTAATGTGATTCTCTTTCCTCTGTCCTACCTTCCTTTCACTGAAGATACCTCAGGTGTTTTTCCCACATTTCAGGTCCATTCTGAGACTGTTCTTTATTCTTCCTGCAGAACTTATCCTAGTCTCATATTCTTTTCCCCAGTCTCTTTAAACATGTGCATTAATCAAAATTTTCGCTTACTTTTTCAAAGGTAATAAGCATGAATTGACAAATGCTATCTTTGTTAGGTTCAAGAGCAAGGAAACCAAGTGACTGTAACATGGAGTATCATGTGCTAAAGAGATCACATTAATCTGCAGACTTGGAAGACTAATGTTTCTGTTAGAAAAAAACCCAGCAGCTTGTTTAAAATATTTATGCTTCCCAAAGAATCCAGATAAAGTATACCTATAAAAGCACCATCAATATTTGTTACAGCCTTTACAACTTTGAAAGCAAATATATCTACACATGCAAATACTCTCATTTGCATATTGAGACAATGAGGAGTTGTCTCAACAATTGCTGAATGTTGCTGCTCAGCAAAGAATGCATATGAAACATGAATAAGCATACCTTAAAAAAAGCAAGCTTATATTTAACAGTTAAAATACTTGAATTACAACAGCACAATTAAATACCACAGAATGTTTTGAAACAAATCTTAAGGCTGAAAATGTGAATTTCCTTCTCCTATTAGCCTAAGATACACCACAGACAACTCTGCCCCGCAACCCTAATAGGAAATGAAGACACTTGGCTGTAAATAAATCCAACATTTCAATTAACATCATCACAGTGAAAGTCAAGACTACATCAAACACTCCCAGAGGCAAACACTCAAACCTGAAGCTAAAATTCATCAGCCCGTTCTAATTTCAGTGAGGACAGCACATTCTTACTACAGCAGTGAGACACTTACCAAAGGCATTCCTCACACCAAGTCCACTTCTCCAGTAACTCAAGACTAGCACTAAATATTACTGAAAGCATTTCTTTCTTATTAAGAACTAAGCTTAGGACTCAACCACACTTTGAAAACCATCCCCTATAATTTAAGCCATGGGATCAAAAGGGCAAGAAAGGCTGGCATTTTATACTCAACACTTGCATTACTACAATAAAATAGGTAAAATCCCAAAACTCTGATAAACTCCCTTCTTTTTCTTTCTGAAGACAAATTACTTATGTTAAATTTGCCTTTTATGCTTGATTCCCGTGACAGCATTATCTTGTTTTCCTAAGTCATAACACTAATACAACTCTCATTATTAGAGAAACAAATAAATAAACTATAGCTCACCTGTAGGAAGGGCAAAGTCAGAAACAAGAAGTCGTCAACCATCTTTAGAGAATAACTCAAAACCATTTTTGAAGGCATTTTTGTGGTAATGACTTATCACAATCCTCATAGCTAAGAAAAGTTGTCCTAAATCAGTGTCAATCAGAAAAACCTGTTCTCATTTTTACTTCCTGTTCCTATACTGAGAGGCAAGCTCCCATCACACAGTTTTGGCATTATGTAGTTGATTGAGCACTCAACCTGCCTTTAGATGATTACTGAAGATGGTCTCAAAAAAACCCAAAAAACCACAGAACTACAAACCCAACCCCAAAAAACCACTAAAACCTAAAATAAGAAGCTGGTGCTGCAGCCAATCTTTCACAATGCATCTACACGAAGATGATATTATTAAATAGCATATAACAATACTGGAAAAAAACAAGTGCCTTTAAAAACTAAGGGTCAAATTCCAATCTTGTTTACAATAAAGTGTCTGCTAGACTTAATAAGATCAAAACAGAGGCAAAAATGTTACCTAGATGTTTGTGAAATTAAAAATTCCTGTTAACCAACTCAAGGTGATCCATTCTTCTGCTAAAAATCCTGTCTCACACTAAATCTTTGTTAACATTCCCCAATTTGTAATTTTAAAAGGTATGAATACCTTAGAAATAGTATTTTCGTCATTAATTAAAATCATTCCTTAAATATCTATTTATCAGTATCTGATTATCAAGATAAAAGCAACATAAGGAGCAAAAGTGGTTTCCCTCCCTTCTCACATCTCCATCATGTCAGTGAATGCCCAATTTACTGTCACAGTTAACTTTCTTCTTCTGTGAAGATTTTAAAAAGTAATATGGATAAAGAAAAAAAGTAATAAATGTACAATATCTCACCTTCTAAAAAACCCAACTTTTATTTAAATAAAGAAACATTTTGAAATACAATTCAAACAGGAACTCTGTATTTGGCAGTATAAAAAAAATCAGGTCAACCACTTCAGGATTCCAGACTTAGACCTAGCTTTGCATATTTGCAGCATTTGGGATAAGTGCTAAAAATCCAGCAAACACAAATACTCATTATTTTTAAAAAAATAAATCACATGTATCATCTTCATCACTCTAAATCAAACAGAACTTAATATAGGCAGCATACTATGCATTTCACTAAACATAATTTAATTGATTACATGGAAATAGACAAGTTATGCTCTGAAAACAGGGAAATACTGATTTGTTGTTGACTGAGGATGCTTCACACAATGTTATAAAGTGAATGTTCTCAGTTTCTGAAGTTTTTATGATTTGTAATGTAAAATTAACATTGAAAGAAAGGTCTCATGACTGCAGATGAATTGCACTACATGAGTTAAAATCATTACTGCTGTTCTAACAACTGAATTTGGTGAATTTAGCATAGTTTATATGAAGATATGAGCAGCTGGTGCAGGTGTTCTTGGACAGTAGTATGTATTTCTTTACTACTTCTATTTTACTAATTTATCTGCACGTGCAATGACAAGGGGTAGGGGCAGGACTTTTTAATAAGATATCTGATGGAAGGACCAGAAACAACGGATGTAAATTGGAAGAGGGTAGATTTAGAATTGACATAAGAAAGAAATTCTTTACAGTGAGGGTGGTGAAAAACTGGAACAGATTGCCCAGAGAGGTTGTGGATGCCCCCTCTCTGGAGGTGTTCAAGACCAGGCTGGACAAGGCACTGGGCAGCCTGATCTAGTGGGAGGTGTCCCTGCCTATGGCAGGGGGGTTGGAACTCGATGATCTTTAAGGTCAATTCCAACCCGAACTATTCTATGATTCTATGATTCTAAGACAGGAGTAAGACTGCAGGTTCTGAAGATGCTGAATGACATGAAAAATAGCATAAACAAGGGAAATTTCCAGTAAAACATTACTATATATTATTTATTAACACAGTGAGATAATATTGTGAGAGTTTGAGGTTTCAAGAGTAAAATAGATACCCTTGGAAATGGAAGTACTTAGGATGTGAATAGAAAAAGTAAATTGTAAGAAACAAAACCCTATACCAAACAGTAAAAGTAATGGTATTGTTTAACTATCAGATTGGCTCAAGTCTGGACACCTTTGCTATATTTAACCCAGAAATATTCTGAGGATCAGTACATCAGTATATGTGTGTATATACTTGGAAAATTAAAAAAGCTACAAACCACAAACTCCACATGCCTAAAACGATACATAATTTGTAATAATTTCCCACATTAGTTTTGAATAATAGTTTATTTCCCATATAGTTTTGAATAATAGTTTATTAATATTTGATACTTGTACCTTAGGAAGAGAGACAGGGATCAATGCCAGACAGAGAGAAACCAAATCTCACCTTTATACCTTTTCATACTAGAGGCCTACTCTGGCATACACATGAAAATAGAGTACAAGCACAAATCAGAAGTCACTTCAGTATTTCATCACAAAACTTATATTTTTTGAATTGTTAAAATAATTGCCAGATAAATTATGTGTTTATATATACATAAAGCATAAATGAGAAATCTGTTTTATAGACCTTTCTGTGTAGATTCTTTTTTCTTCACTGCAAAGAATACAGTTCTATTTTTGTTTGTTTCAGACTACTTTAGTCTGCTGTGACGGAAGCACTATTCTACTTTTTTATCCTCACTTAGCAGAACTCATGTATCTATACTGAGTGATTTTCTGTTTTCATTTCCTTTGTCCCGCTTACCAAATATATTTTCTATCATCTTCTATTTTATGTTCTATTGCAAAATGTCATCACAGATCATGCATGTCCACCTATATTTAGACATCGGCAGACAAAAATGCAATGAAGTATATTTTTTTGCTAGAATTTGTAATGCTTGGTAATAGGAATGTTCTAGAAAGTCTGTCTGGTTTTGACATAGCCTTGACAATTGTAAATGCTTCTGATGAAAGGTTTTTTTTGTTTCCTCCATACACATAAGGCTGGGCATTTGGCAGATCACTTTACAAGCATTAGTTTCCACTGGAAGCTAAAAGGAAAATATTTATGAGAGGACAAGCAAGATGCATGGCTGGTATGTTGGAAATGGAGAAGAGACAATGCAATAAAAAACAATGAAGGAAGAAGGATGAAGAGAAAGAAATGGAGAGAATAGCACTAAGGAATACGGACAGAGAGCTTAACTTTCGGTTTGTAAATGTAATACAAGACATCCAAGACAGAGGAAGAAGGATGTAACTCTGGCAAGGGTGCAAGTATTTCATGTAATGTACATTACAAAAGAGGTTGCATTTGAACTGCTAGTTTGATATTTTTAAATTCAGACCTAAACCTGTACAACTTTCAGGAAGTTGCTCCAAAATAAGCTCCCCTGATTTCTTCTTTTCTGAACTGCCTTTTCTTTTTAATATGAGAATGTCTTATCAAATAAGATGTTTATTTGAAGTACAGATTCATTATGGGAGAGCTAAAATGTGTTCTTATTAAGTTGGTTCAATTTTACTCTGAAATAAGTTTGGCCTATTTATCTAATTTTTAATTGTATGAGAATACATTACTGTGTTTATTATGCATATACGTATATACATATTGCCATACTTTTTTTTTTTCCCCACAACCTTGCAGGTAAAGGCAGAGATATGGGAGCATGAACAGTCAATGATTTGCCCCAAAATCTTTCCTTTTCACTGCTTTTTATGGACAATACTCATTCGTGTCTTCAATGTTTTTATTAAAAGCCTTTCTTACTGATCCTGTAAGTAGTAAAAAGAGTGGTGTTCAACTAATTCTACTGACATTGTATTTTTAAGTAACAATTGTTTCTTTCCAACAATTTTTTTAGAGGAGGAAATAAGTTGTTTTGTTGCTTCCCTTTTGTAATTGCTTTATTTTTCATACTCCGCATTTGTAACAGATTTTTAAACTGAAATTAAAAACCATTTGAAATTGGGAGAGAGAACAGCTTCCCCTTTGGAAGTAAAACCTGTATTTCTTCGGATTTTTTGAGGCTTGCTGTTTTTTTTACTGTTCTTCTATATTTATTTACTTCATATAGAGAAAGGTAAAATTGCATGGTGTTGAAATGTGCAATTTTTTTGATTATTCCATTGTACCTATTAAAGTGGATGCAATTTAGACTCTATTCTGTAATTAGAATTGGAGTCAAAGATTACTGCAGTAATCTTTTTGAAGGATTTATGCAGTGCTGCTATATTAAATCCATGGATATAGTGCATCTAAGTATTCCAATAAGATCAGACTACTTAAGAATAGCTTCAGGAGGTAAGGCTGGCCATTTGAGTAGGCAGGACCATGAGAATTAACAAATCCTTTACATTATTTGTTTTTTTAATTAATAAACATTGTTTGGAACCTTACTTTATTCTTTCTCCACAGAACTAATCCTGTTATGCAGTCAGCAGCACTTCCAAATGAAATGTTTTGTTCAGCAATTAGTGTACTTACAATCATCACAGCTATTCCCAGCAAAAGCACTTAATGGCAATATTGATTTGATTTTTTTTTTAATGTAGCTAATTATGACATGATACACCATACTTTGAACAAATACGTTTTACAACCAAATGTTCCCAAAAATCATTAATGACCATTACAAAGAGTCCTAATTAAGAGTCATGAAAGCAAACAAATTTTACTGCTTACAGGTGTGTGTTTTTTAGTCTTGAAACTCCTACTGCATAAGAAATGTTTGTAGGAAACATTTATCTAGGATAGATCCATTGGAGGACATAAAGACAAAATCCAAGCAGCAGGCTAAAAAGTCCTTTTGCATGCTAGAGAACTCAGTGTTCTCAATAATGGATGCAACCTGAAGTATAAGGAATGAAGCAATATATGAGCCGTGTCTAAAAAGCAAGTACATTTAAGAAAAAGGGAGAAAGAGCTTTTTGATTACTTTGGAGTGTGATTGCCCAGTACAGAGTTAAGTGAATCGAATTGCAGGCTGTCACTAAAGAGGATGATCCCACTCTTCCCCTGGAATCCTATCATTACAGCCCCCCGGTTTCAAGCTGAATCTAGTAATGCTGCAAGTGCTGATACAATGAACTGAAACTCGACAGGTGAAAAAAGGGTTATAATTACTTAAAATGACAAGCACAAGAACAAGAAGTGATATGCAGGAGAGCTTGGGAGTGCTCTGTTTCTCTTTTTCAAATCTTTCATAAACATTGCAGTTGTTTTCTGTTCAAATGCTACAAGTACTTTGCATTGTGCCATAATAAAAAAAATTAATTTATGCTTGTCTTCACCTCCTCCTGCATTTATTTCTCTTACTTCCCAGTACATGTGGCCACACCTCATCCAGTATGACAGCCCCCACTGTCACTTCTCTTAGCAGCCTACCAACCATCATGTTCAGGTTGTCACTTCCAAATTTTGAGAAAAATCTCTATGCATCACCACTTATTCATTCTAAATCTTTTGCTGTACACCCTCTGTCAATATTCCTATACCTGGTTTGACATTGGCTGCTACTTGCAAAGACTATTAAAAATTGTTTGAAAAAAGTTTTTGCCCTCAAAAGAGTTTCACTTATGTTGCTCTCAGAAAAGAGGTTGCACTGAGATGAGTGAGGTTCGGTCCATCTTCACATATAACAAATGATGAAATAGCCTCAAATTGAGCCAGGGGAGGTTTAGATTGGATATTAGGAAATGTTTCTTTGCCAAAATGGTTGTTAACAACTGGAACAGGCTGCCCGGGGAAACAGTTGAAACACTATCCTGGAGATATCTAAAGGATGGATAGGTGTGCTGCTTAGGAACTAGGTTTACTGGCAGTGCTAGGTTAATAGTAAGACTAGATGACCTTAAAGGTCTGTTCCCACTTACAGTTCAGAAATTCATAAATTCTGTTATCATTTAGAGCCTTCCCAAAGCTTTCCAAAACAGTTTCTGTTTTTGACACTTTCCTTAGGCTGTCTGTGAGCAGGGAGCATTCAGAGGTTCCTGAAAACTCGGATAACATTTAGCACATTGTGGAATCCACCTTCAGACACAGAAATTACAGTAGAAAAATCTCTCTTTTTCCCAAAAGATAAAGAAAAAATAGCACAATGTGCTAGGAATGAGTTGCTTCTTGTGAACTTTCAAGTAGCTCTGGAATTTTTTAAAAAAAATCTTTTATGATATTACTTACATCAAATGCATAACTGAGGCTTGAATGCATACGCTTCTATAATAAAACCTGCTTTAGGCAACAAGTCAAGGGATGTTAAGTGGACCTTTTGCGAGTGATACTCTTTTGATAGAAATATTTTTTAACTTCAGTGCACCATGAATTTACAAAATGTCTGCAACACTGACTTCTGGTGTTCAATAAGAATCACAAGGATGAAACAGATACTGCACTTACTGAAGCATTTTCATGGCCTGTGTTGTTGACCACTGGTGTCCCATAAAAATCATTATTTAGCCCCACATATCAGAGACTACTTTAAAGGTCATTTGTGCCATTTACTGCAGGCTGAAACCTTGTCTATTACTCCCCAAAACTACAGTTCTTCAGCTTCCTCTGTTTCATCTTCTCGACAAATCATTCAAATTGGTTTGACATTTTCAGCAAGCTTAGAAACCTGAAGCATAGAAGTCTAAATTTATATAAAGGATCTCACAATACAGATTTTACACATATTCTGTGCAAATGCTTTCCCAGGCTGTCCAAATTATGTTTTTTTCCTAAACACTAGCTGTACCTGGCATACATTTCTACTGACTTTCTTGTATTTTTTTTTTTTACAGGACTATAAGGAAAGCAGGCTTCTATACATTACGTAAAGATCTTTAAGGAAGTTTCAATATATGACTAAATTATCAGTAGTTTAACATTTGGACTAACAGTGTAAATTGTTCAGGGTTTCTGTTAGCAGATCTTTTTCTCTGTTTAATTTTAGTGACAAAGCATGAGAATCTCTTGCTTGAACATGGGAATTGAGTTCCAGTTTTCATATACTGTCTCCCAGGCATCCCAGCTGGCCTCCAGCTACTGCTCTAATAAGTCTCTCACTTGCAATCTCTATAGATCTATCAGCCCTGTGTGCTGCCTCAGACTCTTAAAGGTATGTAAAAGGACAGTAGGTGCCCACTTTTGGAGAAATGAAGGACTGTTTGATAGAGAACCTTCTAAAGGGTCAAATAAGGGAAAGCTTGGGAGTCCAGAAAGTCTTGTTTTTAATTTGAAGAAGTTTTATGGAGAGTAATGATTATCTGAAGTCATGCATTAAAAGGATCAATTATTCCAGAGAGTTCTAAACATAGGAATTTTAAGATTCCTTTTCTACTATTACCTCAAAAGCTTTAGGTTCCATTTCAGTGAGATTTGCTCTGTGTGTGCTTCCATCTGAGGTGAGATACGCACACACACATTCACACAATGGATTAATTTCTTGGCTTTCCTTCATTTCATGACATGACCACCTGTTTTTTCTGGACCATATTAAAGATTTTATAAATACACCATAATAAAGACCTGCTGAGCCTCGGTGGGATAGCCAAGTCATGAAACCAGAAGAGTAGGTTTTACCATGTAAGTAATTCTACAAAGACACTTCTTTGAACAACAGATCCTTTCCTCCTCATCATTACAGTCTTCTGTCAATGAATCAATGCAAATTAACACCCTGAAAAGAAGCTAGAAACAAATAAATCTAAAGCACTATAATGAAAAAATCCTTCTTTAAAGCTGTGTAGGTAAACACTTTTTAAATTATTAGGTGTAGTCTCCTTGTAGCAATTGTAGCTATCAAACTACTGCTTTAGTTTTCTTCCATTTTTAACAAAGATACAAGTTAAGCTTTACTGAGTTACCAGATAGTAGGGAAAAGTAATATGGAATTTATCGTACTTAATACACAAGATAATATTCAGTGCAGTATATTCACAAAAGATATTCAGAGCTTTTTCAGTAATAAAATATACTCCCTCAGTACTCTAGCTAAAGTCAGAGGCTTTAGGGAAGATGTAATGTTAAGACACTAAGTGATTTATATGAATAGGGTGTACTGTCCAGACCAATGAATAATTATTTGTCCCTTGAAGGATTCAGGCCACAACAGCAACACTGAAGCTTCCAAGGCAGTAAGACTCTACTGAAATTTGCTCTTAGACATTTTCTGAAATATCACAAACTATATTTTAATTACAAAAATATAATTTCTCCATTTATTTGTTACATTACTGTAGTATGTATTTACTAGCCACAAATATAAGCTAGACAAAAAAAAATCCTAAAAATAATCCAATTATCTGTAAAATATATATAACTGTGTTCATGCACTAAGTTATACCTACACATACATATCTATAGAGGAATCTCCCTTTCTAAAGACAGGTCTCGTAATAAGTAACTATAAAGTTGAATTATAAACAATCAAAGCTGCTACAGAATATAATTATCTGGAGAAAAATCTGGAAAAAGAAAACTGACAAAATGTTTAAGCAACCAGCTTCATCTCCTTCTCCAATGCCAATGCAAATTTCATTGTATATGTCAGATTTCAAGTTTCTTCCATAATGCCTCTGAGCCAGAAAAAGGATGGCACCTGGTGACAGCAAGCTCCACCAAAAATGACAAGTTATATCATAAAAACCAAAAGGGAAGGATGAACATTGTAACTTTCCCAGTAATCCCTTGAGATTAAAGTATAATTCTTCCCCTAAAAATTACTGAATTACCCCTCCTTTGTGCCTCATGCTAGAAGACAGAGACATAGTTAGGCACAGTAAGCAAGAGAAAAAGATGTCTTAAATTCATGCAAATGACACAGAACCCTATATATTGATAGGCTATCTAACAAAATTCTTGAAGTTGTCCACATAAATACTGTCAACAGTACCACACTAGTGTCTGTCTGTTGTACAGCAATGATAGCTTATGCTCACCGGGCACTGTTTCTTTTCTATTACACAATATGACAATGGAAATTAGCCCTAAAAGCAACGACTCATTATCTTTATGAATTCAAACAGAATGATTTTACTAAACACACTGGAACTGATGCTAAAGGTGAGCTGTAAATTTTTTTAAGTTAGCATCAGTCATCTTTAAGGAGGAACAAAGGACTATTTCCACCACAGATATTGTTACAAATGAAGCATTTAGCAACAGAAGTTCAAGATATCCTATTTCCTTGTAGCTGAGCAATGTTCTGAAAGTACAATAATCATACATCAGAGTTTAAGAGGAGCAAAAGCATTATGCAGAAATGCAAAAATGAGCTGATACTCTTAATATAAAATCATCGGTAATTGGAAGCAGGACCAAATACAAACTAAATGATAATGAAGAAAAAAGCTGTAAAGATCTGCTTCTCACAATGCTTAAGCTTGGGTAAGTTTTAAATAAATAAATATGTGAAAACCCCTCCTTGTGTATATTCCTGTGTTATATAAATAAAGGTAAAAAATTGTATCCACTATCCAATATACAAATCTTACATTGAGACAATGAAGAAAGAATAATTGTCATTAATATCATTAAGAAAAAAAAAGCCAAAACTTGCATTATATTTTGGTCATTTTAAGACAATAGAGTGGAAATCTTGACAGTCTGAACAAAAAGTTAGCCTTTGCAATATTAACATATAAATATCAGTTGTGTAAACTATTTTCTGACCTATTTATTTAGAAATTTCTGTGGCATCAATGAAATATGTGCTGCTAAATGTCAGATTTTTATTGATACAAATCTGTGATACACTAAAATGCTAAAATTGAAGTATGTGTCTAAATCATTTTTCTATGGAATAGAAGAAATCACAGATTTATACTCTGAACAGTTTTCAATTTGTTTGCCCTTGAGACAGATATCAGCATAGAAGCTAAACAACCACTCAAAAAACTGGCAGTTTAGGGTGTCATTCTGAATTTCTAGTTTGAGTTGACTACAAGGTCAGAAGTTACTGCAAGGAAAAAAATATTTTAACAGAATAGCTAATGATATAAATTCTGACTGATGATTTATGCCTAGATCTCAGGAGGTTTACTGATAAATCTATAAGAACACACTTTGACAAGTCAGCCAGCAAGTCAACAATAATTAAATGTATTCTACTTGACACCATCTCAGGCAGAATTTTGGTGTCAAAGGTTTGTATTTAAGTAATGGCTGCTCCTCCAAATACATTTCAGCTTCCAGTCTACAGATTTTCTGTCTCTTCAGAGATACTTTAATGCAAAAAAGGTAACTTATTCAACCTGTTTAGAAGGTAAGAAGGCTTTTCCATCCCCCTGTCCTTCAGAAGTAAAGGGTAAATTTCCTTGAAATATAATAGCCTTATTTAGAGGAAATCCCTGATAATGAAATTTTACTTTATTGAAAAGAAAAACAAATGAACAAACAAACAAAAACCAAAACAAAACACCCTAAACAAAACAATTATGTTTTAAATGCCATCTTTCATTGCATTAACTGTATTATTTTTCCTAGCTGTTTTTGTTTCTCTTTATATGTGCATACATTTTGCATCCACATCTACCTAGTAATTTACATTTGCAATAAAATTGCACTCCTGTTATATAAAACAAACAAAAAACCACTTCTGTGAAATAGACAGCATTCAGCATAAGATGGAAGATGAACAGAAACCAGTAACGATGTAACAGTGAAATTATTTTTCCTATCACTTATTTATTCATGTTTTGTAGCTTGGGGATTTACAAAGCCCCTGTTAGTAAATAATTCATGGTTCTCATTAGAATTCTTTCTGTATTTTTGTACTGTAGGCAAAATTATAATTTACAGATTGCAAACAATGTATAAAGGTCAGCTTGGTGCCAATGCTATAATCTTTTTTTTTTTTTTGAGTTTTGGGGTACAAGTGTAACAAAGATAACACTGACTATTCCCAGAAAGACTATATTGTTGAACATTTTTTAATAAAACATCAGTGTCATTGTGTGTAATTCTAGGTATAAAAAACCCTCATCCATTTCCATTTCATGTAGTACACTTTTTTGGAAAGGAAAAAAAAGTGTTCTTGTCACCTTTCTTTTGATGTTAGTAATACATAAGACTTGGAAAATTCTTAATACTAAGGATGTGAGGGGAAGTACGGAATGAAGCAAGAATAAACATAGGGCTACTAAAGGCAGTTTATAGCAATTTTATGACATAATAATTTTTATATAATTGGATAATACTCTTCTAAAGAAAAGTGATACATTTCATCTACTTGGAGTTCAAGAAGGGATATGGTACTGTGCCACCTGAAACAAGCGTATTTATGTTGGATAAATTGTGGTTACAGCGGTTGAACTGACTAAATATTAAAAAGCGTAGCAAGCTTATCCCTAATTTCTTTCAGGATCATAACAGGAATTGATCTGATGAGATACTTTCCTTAATGACTATCCAATTAGTAAGAGCACAGTAATTAAATATATTTGACATTAAGACATTAGAAACAGAAATAAGATCTTGGATGCCCATCTTGAAAGAACTGGGCAACCTAGATGCCAGTGTAACAAAAAGAGGATTCATCTGCCATATTTACAAAATTAAATTAAAAATAAGCAGAACAAAGCATATCTACATATAGAAAATAAAACACTTTCAGTCCTGTATATAATTGAAATGAATTCAACTAAACAGTTCCTTGCTCTGAGGAGGAAAAAGTTAATAATAGTGCTGATAATATATTCATTGAGACAAAATTGGATGCAACTTATATTGCTACTGCTTGTAGATTTTGGACAAAAGCAATAGCTTATTCTAAATGAGTAAACAGATGCAATCAGTTTTATGAAAAGTCACAGCTTTCCTGCCTTGCTCTGAGATTTAAGTATAGCTTAAATAAATGTCATGGAAAATTGGGTTGTACTCTCCTTTTTAATACTATATGATTTATCACTAACTGTTTGTGAATGTGTGTTTTGTTTTGTTTTTTTTCCTTGTGAGCCATCAAGGCATTCATTTATCTGGCACTCTTTGCAAAAGGTGTCAGGAGAATATTTAATTTGCTATTGTTTTATAAAATATAATTGAGAAACATCTACCATGTCTGTATCCCACAGAAAAGAAAAAAACCCGATTTTATTCTTTTTTTGGTTTATTTTTGAGAGAAGTAATATAAACAGGCTTAAAAAAACACCAACCACCATATTTGTGCCCAAGGAAGTTATTCTAGTGGGAATACTGTAAAAGGTACCAATACAAAAACTCAGAGTCTTTAAAGCTCAGTCAAAGATAAAACTTAGAAAATGTGTACGGACAGAAATATGAGGAAGGACACACTAAGGACAGGGGTTGCCCATGCATATTTTCTTGGAGAATCAAGCAGCTCATCACCTATAAAGATGCCTCAACCCAGCCCTAGAAGAGAGACACATGGGTCTCATAACTCCCCTACCTTCAGACTATGCATGTGGTCTTCTGAAATTGTGATCCCAAATAGCAAGCTGGTTTTTTGTATGTACCTTTCAATTCGAACGTGTGTAACTGTGTAATATTGATGAGGAAATCCTTGGAAACACTTAGTAATGCTTTAGAATAGAGCAACTCATAGGGATAATAAATCAGTGGAGTTATTCAACAAAATAAAAATGCAGCCACACACTTGTTAATACTTTATATTGTCCAAATCATTGATTTCTGACCAACGTCAGCATTTCCACAGGCTGCCAAGAGAGTTAATAAGGCAAAGCATACACTGAAAGGAAGATGAAAACCTGTCAGAATTGAGAGTGCATGTTTGGTTGAGGGGGTGGCGGTTGTCTCACTCCCAGACTTTTGCATAAAGTGGATATTTTAAGTCAAATTGCATCAGGAAATGGCTGAAAACAAATAAGACTAGACCAGCAATGACTTTTGAGGATTCTCAGTCCATTACGTTGTTTAAAAATAGCTAATGGAGGAGAGTAATGCCTTGACTAAAACTTTTTCTCTTCATTATTTCTTGCCAAGCATTTAGGAAAAATGCTGTTCAAACTCAGCACTATATACCAATTGTATTATTTTTAAAAGTCTTAAAATAGCCCTGCATCAGGTTATAGTTATCAGTTCTATGCTCTTCTGCATTTGGACCAAAAGACATAAAAACAGTGGCAAAACAGATAAGAGAAAGTAACAGGAAGGAGGAAGACTAAATGGAACTTCAGTGTATTGTAACATCTTGATTAACTTGTACATGGGAGCACCTTACTCTTCACTAGAACTCAATGATCTTCACTGTATAGATATAATACATTTTTTACTTTAGTCAGGTTTGTAACATTTTTTGGATGACAGTCTCATAGACAATTGTGGAAGTGTGGCACCAATAAAATTGTTTATTGGTTTATGGCAAAAATCATTAGATAACTGTATCCGGAGAATACTTAGCTGCAGTCAAATAGCACAAGGGAAGAATGTATTGAATACAGTTCTGCAATCTGTCCTGGTTCAACTACAGTTCAATTTTTACATTAATAATAATTTAAATCTGCAAATAACACAATGCCAGAAGTATGCTGGAGGATACAATCAGAACTCAAAGTGATCTTTGCCAATTAGAGACATGAACTGAAAGGATAGCAAGAATTTAAATTCATGTAAATGAATGGTATAACACATAGGAAAAATAAATAGCACAACTGTGAACTGGGGTACAGTAAGATTCATCAAACTATATCAGCAGAGGATCTCAGGTTACAGGGGACAAAAGTGGAGTAAGTATGAATAATGTTCTCATGCTGCAACAAAAAGAAATCCAAAGCTCTGCTGGAACGTATAGAGGTATGAAAGACAAATGAATCTTTCCACTTTACTCATCTGAAATTCTGTACCCAGTTTCAAACACTGTGCCTCAAGAAAGATGAGGTACTGTAACACAAGTAAAGAGGATGGACAAAAAAAGAAAAAGATCAGAGATCTAGAAAGCGTGACCTAGAAAAGAAGAGAGCAAGAATCAAGTTCAAGTACGTAAGGGGTCATTGCAAAAAGAATAGGAATAGCCTACATAAAACATAAAGTAACAGATATTTAAATATAGCAAGAAATATTCACATTTCCATTAGGAAAATCTTTTAACAGCTGAGGTTGTAAAGGTGTAGAAGAGATAGGAAAAGCTGCGATCACCAAGAAAAAGATAAAAATCTGTCAGGAGTAACAAAGGTAAGGAGCAACGGAACAGGATTAACTTTCAAGATTTGATCCAGCTCTGAATTTTTTAATGTGTTTTGAGGATCTTAAAAGACATAAAAAACAATTAATCAAGTATAAAAAATAAGAAACCTCCACCCTAACTGAAAATTTCAGTATTTACAGAATTTGTAAAGTACAGTTAGCCATTTTAATTAACTTCTGTGCATACATTAAAGCAAAACTAATGCATTTAGAGTAGGGGGGGAAAAAAGGGAATCAATTACAAATTTGTTTTATGGTATATATAGTATACAATTTCGCACTACACTAGTCAGCACAAGTTCAACTTTCTTTGGAACCTTTTTAAAATAAAAGGTTATAATAGCTCAAAGAAAACACCACATTTGTTTTCATCCATTTTTCAGAATTTAGTAGGGCCTAATGCAATATGACAAGGAGCAACGACTTTAAACTATAACAGGGTAGACTTAGAATAGAAATGAGGAAGAAATGTTTTCCAGTGAGGATTGAGAAACACTGGAACAGGTGAGAGATAGTAAATATCCCATCCCTGGAAATACAAAAAATCAGGTTGGACAGGGCTCTGAGAAACTTGATCTAGTTAAAGATGCCCTTTCCAAACAAGTCTTTGTATGATGCTATAACTATCAGTATCAATATCCTTTTCTTAATTATAGTGGGTTGTTTTCATATACACAACCTTCATGTTGCAAACTACTAAATCTTTAATCTAGACCTCTTCTTCAGAGTGATCTGTACAGAAATTCCTTATACACTTGTTTTTCAGGATAAGGCTCTTTTGTTGCAAAAATCGCAGAGACAATCACATTAATATCCTTTTAAATTTTTTTTTGTTAAGCACTTACGCAAAAAAGCTGAACACTAACCTCCCTTGTAGGCTTATTTTATTGTTTTTCCTTCTACCTTTTAAAAGAAAGTATTACAAAATGATGTCTCCAAAAAAAAAATACATTTTCCTGTACAAAGTCTGGTTCATGAATAAACTTGCATTTGAAGTACAAGGCATACTCACAATAGAAGACATGAAGGCATCGAAGAAAAGAAAGCTGTCTCTTTTTAAGGTGAAATATATAATACCATCATCTCTATTTGTTATCTTCCATTCTTTCTATCAAGTGCAAGTATTGTTGAATATTCTAAAGTTTTCACAGAATTCCAGAAAGGGCATTGAATACTATTTTTATTTTAATCACAAAGAAAAGGAGGCATGAGGAAGTAAACTAACATGTTTTAGACTTCACAGTGAATTGTAGAGCTAGGGTTAAAACTCAAACCAGATGGCTAGTGTTATTGGCTAAAATAAACCACCAGAACTGTATATTTAACAAAAATTAATATTTTCCATGGGTAAGGACTAATTTCAATTAATTTCTTGCTGGAATATCCTGTTAGCTTCTTCTGAAATTAGTTTTATCATAGAATAACCTACACTGGAAGGAACGTTGAAAAATCACCTAGTGCAACCTTTTGTGAGCAAATGAGCCTATATTAGATTATCTAAAATCCTATCACAGCTTGAAAAATCTCCATCAGTTGGTACTCTACCCTGTCCCTGAGAAGTTATTCCAGTGAATGATTGTCCTTACTTAAAAAAATTTCTTTCATATTTTGAAACTGTGTTCTACTTCATCTTTTTTTTCGATAATCATACACTTGTTTATTCAAAGCATGCTTTTTCAAGTAGTTTAAAATGTAAGTTGTATAAATTACTAGAAATAAAAACATTTGTTATCTCTTAAATGCTTCTGAAAAATTTTGGAACAAATAAATACTAGAGTTTTTCCTATGCAGTTTGTATATTACCATTCTGTCACACAAAGATGACAGTTAATCATAAGTCAAGTGCACCAACCATTTCAGTCATGAAAGATTACTTCTTTTTCCTTATCACTGCTTCACATATTCTAGTGCTTTAATTACACAGTAAAATTGGACTTCAACTCTACTAAGATAATGAAAAGTATAGCTTCACTGGAACTGCTTTATTGTAGTGCCTTTTAGCTAAGAAGGAATTTTGAAAAGAAATTATAGGAGGCAATGGTTGAAGACTACTGGTTTGGTAGTTAGATGCCTCTTCAGTCAAAATAGCATGATAAGCCAATGGCAGCCATTCTACTAAGGATCTGCAGTTGAGATCACCAATATAAGTCATAACAATTAAGGGAAGCTGCTCATAATCAGAACAGTTAAGTCTTAAAAGAGAAATCCTGGATCAACTCTGAACAACCACTGTGAAGCTGAACGAGATACAAACAGTACTGTTAAGCAGGATTGCTTGAAGTTGAAGTATTTTCTATATCATGACTTGAAGAAGGATGTCTCAGTAAATAAATATGGTTTGCTCATCAAAAACAAGTAACTTGTGAGAGCCTCCTACTTGCCTAAATACGCCTGATTGGATATAAAAATCCATGAGCACTGTAAAGCAGTCCCTACTGCATGAAGCAAAAAAATAAACTTCAAAGACTATATTTAACCACTTGCTTTTTAACAGTAAACAACCAGCCATTTTGGAAAAGAAGAAGAAAACTATCACACAAAAGTTTAGCCTTTAGCAGAGTCAAGTTGTGGGGAAAACTTCATGCCCAAGAAAAAGAGACATAGATGTTTAGAGTCATGAGTATGTGAGTGAGATTTTCATGCATATGAAATGTTAAATGTCTTCATGCATCTAAAATGAGAAAAATACTGTAACTGAGCATATCAACAGAATATCAAGAGCAAAGTGTGGATTCTCTATGTCATTTCTAGTATTTAAAAATTCACCTGAAGCATATAAGCACCTTTAATTATATCTCAGACTAGCGCCTCTAGACTGTGGAAAAGTTTGCCTAAAATGGAATGGACTTACATTCATTAATATGTTCTTGAAAGATAATGTAACTTCTCACAAGACAGCTCTCAGTTTCTTAAAGGTTTTGTTTATAATACTGGATTAATTTTAAGTATGTAGAAAAAGCCCTAGTATTAAGAACTTATCCAAGTCAGTAAGTCTAGCATAGAGGTTCAGGGAAGCTCACATTTATCCCATGGAAAATTTGAGTATTTTACATTTTAAAGTATATTTTCATAGTTCCTGATGTGCATATCTTCTATTTGGTAAACAAACTTCTAAAGCCATCTGTGTCATCTTTTTTCAGGAGTAATTAGGAAAGAAAGAGAGTGCTTCATAGACCACAGTATTTAATTAGTCAGTCAAGATTCTTTTAAATGTCCTTCTAGGTAAAACAGCATAGTTATGATGATACACTTCTTGAAGATGAACCTTTATACCAGAGCAAAACTAACTTTAAGGCCAGTTAAAAGTTAATGTAAACTCTTATCCTATGGGATGTTGAAGTCATTCATGAAAGATGTACTATTTCTGCAAACACAACAGAAAGAAGTGGAAAAGTATTTAAGTGCTACAGGGTGAATAATTTAGAAGAATATCAGCATTCTGATAACTTGGAACTTAAATGATATATCATTTTGGCACATTCTGAATTATTGAATATATTTAAATTCTAATGAATACATATGAATGTTCTATGCTATCATTCTTTGTAATTATATCTAAATAACAAATAACAGAATATACATAGTTCAAAATTCTTGCCTGAACAGTTCTGAATCAATCACTTCAAAGAACCTCCTTTTAAATGGAAGACTATAGAATCCAAAGCCCTAGATTTATATTAAAATAATTGAGTCTGATTCTCTATTTAATACCTCTGGTCATGTCATTGGCAAGAACACAAAATGATATTCATAGTGTTGCTCTTGCTAATCACAATGTTGATGCATAACAGAACAGATATGCAACTGATTGTCTCTCTCTATTAACTTAGTCATTTGACATGTTGGACCAGGCTCTAATCAGATACTAATGTGGAGCAAGCTTTTTAAGAAGCATGGCTAGGCTTGTCTGATTTTACTAAAAAGCAAGTATTGTAAAAAAGCCAGCTCTTCATGAGAAAAAAAAATATTAAGGAAAAATACTGTGTAAGATATAAATCCATTGCTCAGACAATCACCAAAGATATACTAAGCAAACAATGCCAGAAATTAAGATGACTGGAAAATTCTGTAAATTTGCTTATTCTCAGTTGTAGTTCTAAATTACAGAGCAGAGGTATCTTAAAATTTTAAATTAAAAAAAAATATTTAAAATTTCATACTGTGGTCTGCCAGTCTGCATATGTCTAAATTGTGTCTGCATCTCAAATATCCTTCCCCATAACTTTGCCCTGCCATTCTGTTTTGTTTAAATGTAGTCCAAATAGTAAATTGTGACTCCACATTATCATGAGTCCATAGCAAGCTATAAAATTTCATCTAAGATTTTTAATTCATCAATTAAATAAAAAATAAAGTGCTACATATTGTTCCAAAAACTGACAGAAAATTAATTTGTATACAAAAACCACAATATTAAACTACAGATGAGCTGTCTAAGGATCTGAGTTTTGGGAGTCTTGCTGAGGTTTTTTTCTTTTCCTTTAATTTGGAGTGCTTCAGAATTCTGTTCTTAGAAAAAAATTGTTTATAGTTGGTCCAGGTACCAAAGTTAAATGACCCAAAACTAAAATAGATAGGATAAAAAAATGAATACTACAAGAAAAACAATATTGAAGAAAGAATATATTCAAGGTTGTATGCATTGTGACACTTTGGTGACATAGTTGATTTTTCTTTTTGTTTGAATTTAAAGTTATTGTGGATCATCCATGAATTGTAAGGTATTGCAATAAAGACTGCACAAGACAATAGCATTGCAGTTGCAAACTTGATTTACTTTCCTTCTGTGAAACCTAATTTACTTCAGGATAACTCTGGCTCAAACATGTATGCTAAGAAGATCAGAAATGAAGTAAAAATGCCTACTGTCTCCTTTTCTCCCTTGATAAATGACAGTACGGAAATTTCACTCTGCTAGTGGAAAGAAACACACTTTGTAACAGAGAACTAGTTCCCACTTTGTCCACTGGGCCTGAAGCTAAGACTCCCAGGAATTAACTGAAACCTGAGCAGAAAGTAGAGTGTTAGAGCATGTGGTCATAGGTGGGTTTTACTATTTTTCCACTTTATCAGGAAAAAGGAAATTTCATACACTAGGTATCATGCCAGTCAGTCATCTTTCATCAAAAATGTTCTTGGGAAAATAAAATTAAAAATCAATTATATCTTCCCTACTTGCTTTGAAATGTCACTTGGAATTTAGTAATATAAAACATAACTGAGTAAATCCAAATTACTTCAGACATTGAAATTGATAATAATAATAGTGTCTCCCTGCACAATATGGAGTCATTACAGAATAGGATTATGAAGTTCCTATTAAAATATGTAGATACCATGGTTTCAGCTTCACTATAATTTACTTAGTCAGTTGTCAGAACTCAAGACTATTCTTTCAGCACATTCTCCCTCTCTCCACTTATTAAAGTAAATGAGAGTCTACATACAGAGCATCCCAGTCTGCAAAGCCTTGGTTTCCCATTTCTGCCTCCAGGCAAAGACAACTCATAAGTTATCTCCTTGATATTCACATGTCACCTTAAACAGACATGTGAGCTACTTATCTGATTCAGCTGCATATTAGCAAAATTACAAACTCCATTTAAAACATCAAGACTTTCAATGAGTTTAAACTAGCTCTCTGTAACACTGTGGGAGAAAAAATGCCATGTACCTTCCAAAAGTAAACCACCCCAAAAATCATATATGGCAATTTGTCAGTCTTTGACAGAGACAGAGACAAGTTTTCCTTTGCATCTCCATACTGGCTGTTGGATTGAACAATCAGCCATGATAAACACAGTCCAACCCATTTTAAAACAATAATTGTTTCACAGACAGCACGGAGTATTCCAGGGAAGTATCATGCATCAGAATTTTCTGGTTTACATGAGTTGCCCAACAACCTCTGTATGAGTCTGATAACCCACGATGTTTGGGGTCAAGGTGTGGAAGGGTTGAAAACAATTAGGTTAGCTTCCTTTTCCAAAAAGCTCTAGGTTATCTATTCCAATTCAAAGCCATTCTTTACTTTTTTCAGGAGAGGTAATTTTTTTTCAGTTATTAGGTTAATGAGTCTACTCACCTTTACACAAAATAGTTGCCTCCTACATCCACAAAATGCAAACTGAAGTAATTTTAAGGCCAATTGTAACTGTGTCCTAAAGAGCTAAATTCAGTACTATCAGTAAATTCATTAATCAAAGTATAACCCTAGAATTTTAGA
Organism: Turnix velox; assembly: GCA_013400935.1. NCBI lineage: Eukaryota > Metazoa > Chordata > Aves > Charadriiformes > Turnicidae > Turnix > Turnix velox. The sequence continues at coordinate 657,519 of VZTY01034089.1, forward strand.
ATCACTCAAGAAGTCATGCAGTCCAATCTTCTGCGCAAAACACAGGGTCTCACCCTGCTGGGTTTTGAAAGTTCTTATGAAGAAGATACCATAACACTAGGCACTCTGATCCACTACTCAGTTACTCTCATGGGCCTATTTTTCCCCCTTTTTTTTCCAGTGAGATCAATACTTCTCTGCTCAGAATCATAGTCCACTGTTCTCCTGCCTTCCTCTGTCTTCTTGGTGACTGCCTTGTAAATAAGTAAAGGTGGTTTTTAGGGTTCCCTGTAGCTGTCCCTTTTCCTGGCTGAGCAAACACCTGGCTTTGAGCATTTGAATATTTTTTCTAAACGACAATAATTTTTGCTTCCACAATTCACTTTCTCCAAATATTCTTCTTACAAGGTTTTATTCAGATTCTTTTTTTCAAGATCCTTCAGAACTGAGACCTAATCCCTAAAAGTTTATATGGGTGAGAGATTAATTTGGTTATTATATAATCAGTAATGTTGTCATTATAGGTTTTACTAATGACACTGCAAAAGGCAAAACTATGAGTTTTAAGAAATTATTACACAGTATAGAAATTTTCTTTACATATTATTCTGAGTATCTTGATAGCTATTATCCATCAGTAAAGGGTATGAAGCAGAGGTATGGAGACGAGACCAACTGTAGAGCTCAGTGTTTGCACAAAGGTGCCTAAAAGGCTGTTGCTACTTTCACTGTCCAATGCGAATCGGGTGATTGGCTAGTTTGTAGTTTTTTGTAATTTTTTTAACTTGCTTTTCTTTTGAAACATATAACATAGAGCAATTTATAAAAGTACAGCATAGAAAAAATGCTAGAATCTCCAATTCCAATTTTTTTTCTTTCTTATGGGTGGCAAGGTGTCATCAGGATAAGGCATCTTTTCAAAGACTAGGGTTTTGTATAGACAGTCATGGAAAATTATAAAAAAGTTTTATTTACTCTGTACTATTCCAAGATGTTAAAAAAATGCATATTTGGCAACATACCTGCAAAAGGAAATTATCTGAACATGTATGGCAGAAAGAATATAGAAATAACTCTTTCTAAACGACTTTTCCTCATGCATAAATATGCTCTTCCTTAATACAGATGTTATCAAAATTAACACATTGCAAATTGTATTTCCTTTACTGAGCCCAGGAGATCAATTAGTACAACAGTTTTATAGCAGAATGGGTATTTCAGCATTCATTGTTTAGTCCCTTTCTAAGCTGAGAGTTTTACTGGCAGGAAAAAACTCAAACCAGACCTAATGTATCTCTATCTGAATCAAAAAATGGATCAATAAACTCCTGCAATGGAAGAAAGCTCAAAGAAGATGGGTGTAGTTGATACTCTGAAGATGCTCTGAAGAGAAGGACCACAGCTGCTGTAAAGGAAGCTGAACTCATCACAGTGCTAAGGGATAGGCAGGCATCTTCTGCTGTGACTAAAGAGTTGTATAGGTTGGTTGAGCGTGTCAATGGGTTGTGCAAATGGCCTTCCCTAAAATAATCACTAGAAGGTATTAATATTATCAATCATTCAGTCCAGACAGAAAAAAATGTGTATGCAGCTCAGCTCAACACAGAGTATAAAAATGGGACAGCCAACAAAATTAATTTTGAAAACAGCAATGAGCCTGAACTAGCCTCATGCCACGCAAGCCTTCAAAACATCTGGGAATATCCACTATCATGATGGCAAGCATATAGACCAGTAATAGGAATGACATTTGTATTGGAATTCAGCTGTATTGCAATTGCTTGAGTTGTCATTCCAGTATATTGCTGTATCACTCTGAGAAATCAAAATCCTATGTAACATCAAATATCTTCAGTTAAGTACATCTCGTATGAAAACATCAAACCCTTTTGGTGTGGAATATCTAAAGCAGTTCATTCAGGAAGTATTGGACTCTTGTCTTGACACTCCTGCAAAGGAAGGGCAAGGTCTTGTAAGAAACCCTGCCTTGAGGAAGAATACAAAGTGGCCCTTCAAAGTAGACAGGCAAATTAAAAATATTATCAATCATTACCTATTAAGCCAAATTTCCTGAAAGCACATAAAGAACTAGACCTGGTAAAATACATCAAGAAAGAAAGAAAGCTGACTGAAGACTCAGGTACAGTAAGGAGCCCAGCAGCACACAAAATTTTGCAACCATTTGGAAGTAAGTTACATAGCTAGCTGTCTATACTCAGATGTTTGTAGCTTTCCAGATTCATAAATTTAACAAGACATCAGCCTTTAGCCCACAGTAAACAAAAAGTATGACCTGCACCTGGTTTGCACTAGTTTCTCCTCTACTGTGTATGTGAGTGGGAAAAAAAATTACCCATGTGTTATCCCAAATAGTCTAATATTTCACGCTCTAATGAGAGCAAACATAATGAGAAAAGAAAAATACTGTACTAACCTGAAAGAAAATATATTTTAAGTATCTGAGATGATAGCCAGTACCAAATAGCCTAAAAAGATATGGGTCATCTTCTCACAATTCCAAGTTACAATTTGTCGCGACTTAGAAGACACGTAACAAACTTGAAGCAAAAAAAAGGAATCAAAAATATGCATATCATACTAAATAAATTACAACCCAAAATTCTTTTCATAGTACCACATAAAGCCACCAGTGTTACCAGTACCATAAAAATTTTTGCTGAGTTTTTCTAATTTTTCTTGAAACCATTTGACATATTTGTGTAATGCCACAGGCTAAATCTTTGATCTTCATGAAAACTTTTAACAATACCACATAGAATAGGTAACATAAAATAAATCCTCTTCAGTGCAAAACACATGTTTCCACTGTTTCACTACAGCCAGATTTCAGGACTATCTTTTAAAGTTTGTTAACAGCAAGTCTCGTTATTTCAGAAGTTACACAATGATTCATATTTATTTACACAAGTTCTACCAGGCAAAGCTTTCTTTTCCTGTAACAACTGAAGTAAAACGCCAATTCAATTCTATTTAATATTTCTATACCTAGTTTCATTCAAGATTTACTGACAAGCTCAAAAAGATGATTGACGGAAGGTATTTTCAGCATGGAATACAATTATAATATGGAAAAAAGTATTCCTTGTTATTTAAATTTCCACCAATCTGCAGATCTTGATGGACAAATTGTTGTTTTACCTTGCCTTCTCATAGCTAGAAATGAATAGCATTAACAAGTTATAGAGGTGGAATGGGACAACTGATGTGGTAAAACCTGACAGAAAACAGCTTCCTAACAACCAAACCCAGTGTGACGACAAGATATACTGCAGGATGACTGGCCCCAAATTTCCAATCTTTATTTTTATGAACAGCACAAGTCATTATGTTTCTCAGGGTAGTAAATCTTTTAGAAATTAAAGTCTGAGAACACAGCATAGAAAACTGAGGTTCATATCTGCTTCACTTCTTCACACGAGAGTAAACTTCATCAGCTGGACCTAGGGATTAGACAAGGTGATTGGTTCTCTTTGTGTAGGTCCCTACAGAATACAGAACTTATCCTTGATCTTTTAGCAAACAATTTCATACGTCTAGGTTCATTGTGATTTCCACCGGTCTACCTTATAATAACCAGAAAAAAAATCCCACCAGAAAACAGCAAGAACAAATTTTATCCATCAAACGCCTTAAGTTAAAAGTTGTTTTTCATCTGCTTAGCATGAATACTCATTTCCTGTGCCTACTAATTAATATTAATATAAGCATCTTGGCATTTAGTTTTTAGAAGAACAAAAAGGTATACTTCATTTTAGCATTGCACTGGAAATATACTCTCAGGCCCTGAAATTAAAATACTGATTATGAATGTTATCTGTTCTACCTTCAGCATCTCTGGTGATTTTTTTTCTACACAGATCAGAAAGGAAATTAGAGAGCTCAGAGTAATAACAACTGTTAGTTTATTTTAACATGTTGCATAAAGAATTACATTAAGTATGTATATTATTATTACCACCTTTTCTATTGTAGAGTATTAGTGCAAGAAAACAGAGCAATCTTAATTTCAAAATAATGTGGTTTTTTCCTTGGAGTAATATGCTATTCCCATTTTCATTGGACAATATTAATTTATTTATGCAGAGAATATAGTGATAAATGTTGCTAATAAAACAGAGGAGGCTGAGAACCACTTCAGAATCATGATATCTGAAACTAGTAAATTGCTCCTCTCATACATAAGACTCATACTCAGTCTCACAAGCATGTTGCCCTTTTACAGGATAACCTGCTAGAGACAGCAACTATTTAAACTGAACTGAGGAGAATAGTATACACAATATTTGAAGCTGCTTCTCCTCCAGACTTTTGAAAATGCTTACACCTTTCCCTGCCCAAGTAAAACAAGTGCAAGCTACTACAACTCACCCTTCTTCCACCTCCCTCATGCCAGCTTGAGCACTCCTATGACCAAATGGAGCTGTGGCTCAAAGAAACCCCTTCTTTCTCCTGGTTAGTTTTCAGATAGATTTCTTGAAAGCCTAATTTATAGCTGGGAAATTAATTCCAGTTTGCTAACTCTACTCAGTATAGAGCAGCAAGATGCACAGCACAAAGGCTGTGGGATAGCTGCTTTCAATGGCAGCCCACATTTCTGGCTGTCTAAAGTGACCAGGGCTGCAGCACTCCACACCTCTTGAGGTAGATTAAATGCACTTTTGCATTCAGGGGGAATAACAAACTGCTGTTTTCCCAAGTGCCTGACTAAACAAGCATTCCTCTTCTCTACCACCCATCGAAAAGCAAATAGGTAATTTTGAGAGTTTATACCAATCTGACTGATTTCATGCTGGAAAAGAACAGGAGTGCTACAACTAGAGTCAATCTCAGCTAAGAGACTGTGCCAAGCAAAAGGTTCAATGCTTGTCACCTTCCCAGGCTAGACACCCCAGGCACATTAAGAGGAAGCTCACCAAGGCATGGCTTCTCATGGGGAGAGAAGCACATGAACAGCTTTCTGAGGGCTTTTCTCTCAAGTATAGCATAAGGAATAGGTTCCTGTAAAGGACATAAATTTATTCCACTTACAGATTCTGTGAAGGTTAAATTCCCACTGACAAAGGCAGGTTTCCCTCATGCTGCAATAATGAATTGGAGAATTTCAAAATATTCATTAAACTAATATGGTTGTGACTGTTAATTTGTATCACTAGTTGAGATTTAGCAGTGATCTGATAGAGCCTAAGGAGTACAGACATACACCACTCCAAACATGTGCACTAAGGTATACCGTGAGGTTGTCCTAAGAAGTTAATTTCTGCCTTGAGGAGTAAGGTGTGAAGTTTTTCCAACAGGAAATTAAGGAAACAGTAGTGCCTGAGATAGCAATGACATACACGCAGGCATTTTAAAATTGTATCTAACTGACTGAGAGGGTGCAGCATCAATACAGAATTAAAGTGATAGACATTTGTATCTACCATAAACCATTAGTAAGATAAGTGGTATAGAGTCACACCAGAGGGAAATCTAGGAAAAGGTAATCTCCCAGGCATTAGCTCCTGCAGGCAGAGCACAGGCTACCTTTTGGAAAAACACAGGGGTTTTTATTTCTTTCACATTTGAAAAAGTAGTATCAGCACAGTTAAAATCTCTTCTTGAAGGTGAGCTGATCTGGAGAGTTGCCAGCATCACTAGAGTCTGAAAAACTGCATGTGCTATAAATAAGTTCACACAAAAAATGTGTAATTTATCTGCTGGTTGCTTAAATCACAGTAAAAATCTGACACAATCTTACACATGGCTCTACTGAGATGCTAGCAACCTTCAATATCCATGTGATCAGTTAAAGTTGTTAGGGGTGGCACCTTAAATCCCTTTACTCCTTTCTACATTTATCTTCTCAGATTGTCTTCTGTTAAGCCTTACTTCTCCTTCGAAGAGACATAATTGCATGCTTCTTTTGATGTTTTTGTTTAATTTTATCAGGCTAGTATCTTCTCTTCCACTAAAAAATACCAAATCCTTACTTACATTACTTCTCTTAGGCTCACCAGTCAAAAAGGAACCTTTCTCTACCCTCTACAAAATTTTCTTATATAACCTTAGAAAAACTCTGTAGCTACAATAATCCTTCTCTCAGGTCTTGCTGTGAAGTATTACCTTCTACATATTTCACTTATTCAGACTGTTTTAACAAATTTCCATTCATGTGTCAATCAGCTCTGGTTTAACTACTGTCATTCCTTCTTTTTCCATAGATCAGCATCTTCCAGGGATAGTTGTACATAGAATAGACATGTATTCTGACATATGCCAGTATTTTAGACATTTTATCCTTGTCTATGCCTTTAAGCACCCTGTTGATCTGTCCCAACCTTGTGTAAAATGGCCAACTTGCCATTAAATGCAATCCAAAACATTCACCAGCCTTCGTATTTCATCCCTATATGAGATAAAATTATTTTTTATGAGGGTGTATGTAACAGATGGTAGCAGTGTTTGTTTCCTCATACAAAAATTACTGCACACATACTATGTACTACACTTTAAAATGCAAGAAAAGCTGAGCAGTAGGGAAGAAGTCTTCCTACTTGGTTGGCTACAGCACTGCATAAACACTCTAGAGAAAAAGCAAAACATACCATTCCCAGCAAGATCTCATTGTGCTCTGCAGGGCAAAGCTTCAGGAACAGGGCAGGACAGGCAGAGACAACTGAAACCTGAAGCTAGTGAGAAAAGTGCAAATGGCACATGTCTGAGACAAAGCATGTGCTATCAGCAGTGAACAGGTTTCTATTCAGCCCAAGGATGACAGGGGGAAAGAAAGCTTTCTAAGAATCCATGGGGATGTTTTAGAGCTAATTCAAGTGAGAAGACACTGGAAGTCATGGGGCTTATAGAGGAGGATGCAGAAAAGGGCAACCTAATCATACATTAGAATCATGGAATCATAGAATAGTTTGGGCTGGAAGGGACCTGAAAGATCATCAAGCTCCAACTCCCCTGCAATAGGCAGGGACACCTCCCACTAGATTAGACTGCTCAGTGCCATGTCCAGCCTGGTCTTGAACACCTCCAGAGAGAGGGCATCCACGACCTCTCTGGGCAACCTGTTCCAGTAGGCAAAGAGAAATTTTTAGTTTAGACACTCTTGTTTCATCTAACTCTGAAGATCTGAATTTTCTATCCTGAACAGCCACCTCATTCTAGCTTATTAGTTTGTGCTCTAATACACTTAGCTTTAAAGACTGGGAACTGTTTGATGTCTTTTGTTATGATCACTTCAAAGGAAAAGGTGGGGGTAGTTGTTCCACTTAAAGGCTTTGGGCAACCAAAGGTCCTATCAAAGAGAGGAAAAGAAGTAGCTAGGCAGATGTTAATACTGGATTCACTTTTGATGCACCAGAGCTAATAGGTTCAGTCCTCCAGCTGGAGAAAGGCGGAAAGAACAAGTAAAGAGAAAAACTAATCCCATCCCTTGTAAACCAGAGCATAAGTACTGCAGTACTTACACTACAAAAAAGAGTTTAGAGATCAAGTAACAGTAATGGTACAACAGCTTTATTAAAGCTTTTAAAGGGAGGATTTCTTTTATGTTCAGTCACTTAATCAGAACTTGTGGACTGGTACAGCAGTAAATAAAAGTCAAATGTAGTGAAAAATAGCTTCTAGGTGAGAGATCCATAAGCAAAATATTGCAAGATTTGTCTTGATATACTTCTGCAAGACATATTAGCTTCACAGCAGATGACTTTCTCTAGATTGATGGCTACAGTGGGACTTGAGAAATTCCAGCTTCTCAATCCCCTCACCATCCTGTGAATTAACAGCTGTGAATTAATAACTGCTTGGGTGTAGCATTTTACCAAAGTATCCACACCTCTCTCTTCTGTCCTTAACTCACACAACACTTTGACACTACCTCTTTCCAGGAACAGCTTCCCTATTCATAAAGATAACTTTTACCTTCTTCCAGAGCTAAATGACTACTGTACCACCTACTCCTTTTTCTCTTCTGAGGTAGTGTTTTCAAAGTGTTTTCATTTTCCTTTATGGACAATATTTGTTTTTCTTTCCCTTCCAACTCCATTCTATACCACTAAATACAATCTGTAATCTTGATTTTACTGACGTCTGTTTTCCAGTACCATCTTCCTCCTTTTATCTCACCTACAATTTAGGACTTTATGCTGCTTCTTACTGCATCACACGTGTTATTTCACTTACTCTTCCTTCCTCTTGTTTTCTTGTCTCAGTTCTCTTTTGCAGACGCATCTTCCTTGAGAATGGAATCAAATACCAGGCAAGTAATCACCTCTGAGGGGTGAATAGTGCACACGTACATTCACTCGCCGTTTTCATGCTACACTTTGCACACAAACATTTCTTTCTTACCAATCCCTTTCTAAATTTCTCAGTTGTACAAATTGTATCCAGCTTATCAAAATTTTCTAGATGGGGATCCCTGTGCCCCAGCCCTTTAAATATTTGATTGCCTCTCCACAGCTTCCTCATTCTCTTTGCCTGGCTACAGCCCAGTATTACAAGAAAATGCTGTATAATGGGTGATAGAGGTTTCAAAGAAAAACATGCAAATCATGCACAATTTGTCTAAATATGCTTATGCAGGCCAGATGCAATCTGCAGCTGCAGCAGAATCCTGTTTATATTCATGATGGGTAGAGTTTACAGTCAAAAAGTTTAGCAATATTCTCAAAACGTAGCATAGGCCTCACTATGTCCTCATCAACAATCTCTTCACAACCCACATAGCTCTCTTGTGTAGAAATAGTAAACAACTTTAAATGAAATACAAATGTTCTGTTTCACAGATCAGTGTGATCCAAGCCAGTATGAAACTAATCATTCTTTATTTAGCATCTATTTAGATAGATAGATAGATAGATAGATAGATAGATAGATAGATAGATAGATAGATAGATTAAACAACCCTCTCAGGAGGGTAAAGGGCTAAGCAAGTTGCTCCTGTCTGCAAGGTATTTTCCACACTGTACGACCAGCAGCTATAGTACTCCCTTAGAGAATAGCACCTTCTCCCTTGGAAGGACTGAGATGGCACCAGTTAGCTCAGAGAAGTGACATACTGCCCCAGTTATCTGTTAAATATCTATTTAGCTTCACAGGGATAAGACTCTGTCTTTCCAAGGTGAAACATGGGATCTCTTCCATCTAAGTCATTCTCCAGGACAGCACTCTCACAAGACTAATCCTTGATTCACTGCTGACCTGCTGCCTGGAGGTCAGAACATTATACAGCCCTCCAGATGTTTCCCTCAAATATGATGCCACTCTGACCTTCCTAGAAGTCCAGTAAGCTCTTTTTGATCCTATTTTTTATCACATATTTCCTTATAGGCTTGTATTTACTTCTAGTCCCTCTCAGTCATCATAGGCTTCGTTAAAACTGACTTTGCAGTTGTCTGTTACTATGTTTGGGTTTTTTTAAGATCTTTTAATATTTGCTTCTTCTTGAGTCACATTCCTCATTCACGCCTGTTCAGACACATATTTAAATTCACCTGAAGTGAATTTAAACAGTTGGGGCATGTTTAGCATCTTTGTAAGTGGATACAGAATAGTACACATTCCACTAAAATGCCTAATTATTATATACTAAGGTAGCTTTATAAAACCAGATAAATTGAAAACTAAAGCATCTAATTTCCCTTAACCAATTGATTATCAACATATATAAAGAAAATTAATTAGAAATCTAAATCTTTGTTCTGCAGATGAAGAGAATGGTCTCTGCAAATAATGACTGAGAACACTGATAAGATCAATAACTTTAAGTTAATTGTGTGATATTCAGTGGGAAAAAAACATACACTCAACACAAGATCAAGAAACAAGGGATTACATTTCCTCCTATGGACTAAATATGTGAAAAAGTTCTAGACTTAATTTTGTTGATTTGGGCAATTTTTTCTCCTCTTGCATCATCAAATGGAATAAAATAGTAAAGCAAAGCATGTAACACTTAATTACAGTTTCCTAACTTTGAAGACGCTTAAGAAATAAAAATCAAAGTAACTAATAAATCAAGGCATGCGGTTAGTATTTTGTGCTTTCCGCCTGACAAAATAAAATCAATTAGATGCCTAGAAAATGGAAGTGTATTTCTTTTTTTGTGAAAAACTATATATTCATAAAGCATGTGAACAAGAATGATAGATACATTTCATTTGAAGTTTTGAATTAAAGGCCTCATTAAAATCTAGAAGAAATCTGCTCCTGATAGATCAGAAACTATCATCTCAATATGAATGCCTATTAAAGAAAAGATACAAATTTGTGTTTATGGAGAGATTACTTACAGCGTCACATATACCATCTGTGATAGCTTATTTCTACACTTCAGCAGGAAACTGGAAGAGTAACATCATCTTTTCAAAAGGAAAAACTGAAATGGCAAGTAGGCTACCAATTGCATGTTATGAAAACCCAGTTAACTGCATTTTTGTACCATAAAGACAAAATACATGTTTGAATGACCCAACAAAATCCAGTCAGTATTAAAGAATAATGATATATATAAAATACAATACACATGGGGAGCAGGAAGCAAGGGAGAATTTGTTATGGCAACTCTGTATGAAATGTTGCTATAATAAAGGGGTTAGGCAGTATACACATTAAGATCAATTCCAGTATGCTCTGTTTATTAAAATTGGGTCACTGTAAAAAAATTGCTGATGTACAGGTTTGTTGTCATGAATAATAAGAGCCACATTACCAGAATGTGCAAGTCATAACAGACAAGGCACATAGCAAATGTTATGAATTATGGTAACATTCAAAGCTCACTGTAATGTTACTAGATATGCCCTCTAACTGACTCTATATTTAGCATCAGTTAAACTTCCTTGGCATCAGATACACTGGTTCTCATAAAACTAGAAAGCAGAGGTGTTTTAAGTTCCACAGACCATGTTGCTGCTAGAATTCAGTGACTCTGCTGACTCTTGAAAGGTTCTAGGATTATTCAAATAATCTCTAAGTATGGGTAAGAGTCTGTATGACCATTAGGTGCATTTCTCCATAGTTCTCACTGTTGGAACATTTAATATATATAACTTATAAAATAATCAGTGGCATCAAGTGTTCAAACAGTAAGGATCCGTCAGTAAGGATTATGCTTGATACAAACTTATAGCCAGAAAAGTGATGGAGGGAGGAATTTATAAGACTTTTCTAATTGTAAAGCTGTAAGTAAAATGTACATTCACTTGCCATAGGGATGTCTGATAAAACTGCTTTAAATTTGCATGTTTTTAATTTATGTTAAATTTCTAGTCCTCTATAATTCCTTTGTCCCTTCACAAAACCCCCAAGATCTTTTAATCTCCATAAAGTAAACAGAACAAAGGGTAGACTGCAGAAAACCAAATAACATCTTTTAAAAGGAGACAATGAAAGGGAAAGTGTGTTTCTGCTATTTCAGCTTTGTATCCATCCTGTAACTCTCAAAAATGATGCTCCAGGCCAAGAGAAATACCTTGATGGATCTCAGATCTGGTTCCTGTTTCTTCTTGCAATGCTTCTTTCATCACATTGCTAGCGTCCAATGGTACTGGTGTCTGTGAACTACAGTTCCCACATAATTTAAAGAATCAGCATAATCTTAGTGAAACATTGGCACAGGCTGCCCAAGGAGGTGATAGATGACTCATCCCTGGAAACAGTCAAGGTCAGGTCGGACAAGTCTTGGAGTTGAAGATGTCCCAGCTCACTGAGGTAGAGGATGGAATAGATGACCTTTCAATGTCCCTTCCAACCCAAATTCTTATTCTATGATTTTATCTGGCAGGATGATTGTGGTCAGAAATATAATAAAGCAATAAACAAATACATCACTCATCTTTGCCACTTCACTAAAATTTATGTTCTGCCATACCACCGGAGAGAAAGGCAGGAGTATAATTCTCCAAATATGTACAACTCTACACACAATGTCAAGGGCATTAAAAGCTCAGATTTAGTTGTTTAAGGATTTCTCATGAGATTTATAGGTGCTTCAGTCTCTACAGGATTGTGTGTGTGTCTATCTTCATTTAGAGAAATAATGCAAAAACTACTATATGATGGACAGAAAGAATACAGTCTTCAAGATGGTAGTTCCTCCCACTTGCACCCTTTTTATATTGAAGGCATGTAGTAAGATAGACAGGGTAAGAAGAGGAAAAAAGATTTTCTGAATGTCAGTTTCTAAAAATGAGGAAAAGGGAGCAGGAAAAGATCCTTTTGGTTTCATTCTGACTTGGGCATAGAAATTTAACAGAGGTTTCCTCTGAGGCTCCTAGCAATAATGCAGGTTGTCAGAGAACAGGATTTTGTGAAATCAAGATTGGTGCAGAAGTTTAGTGATCCAAAAGTGCATCAGGCTTTTCACAGACATCCACAGAGTCAATCAAAGCACAGATAAAATTACCAGCTGTCTTCAAGGCTGTCTACAATGCAGTTGGTAAGAACCACCAATAAAAAGTTTCATTGATCTACATTCACATTGGAATGTGTATTATGATTGTAACCATGCTACTATTAATCAGATTCAGGTACACATATAGTGGACTAGAACCACAACGACTTATACCACACTAGAGCTGTTAGCAAAACAAAGGTAGCAAAAGGCCTTGGCCATTTGATTGACTGATTTTGTCAAGACAAAAGCCACAATTCTTGTAGTTGCCATTATATGGAAATCTTTGAAGAAGAAACATATTTTAAAGAATAACATATTCACTATGCAATTCACAATATTTTAAAAGTTAAAAGTCCAGATCTCAAATTTTAACCAGAGATACATATAACTACCATTTGGGTGAGCAGATAGGCACTCCCTGCACATGCATGTCACTACTGCCATATAAAAAGTATGCTGCACTAAACAGTGCCAAAAAACACAGCTTAACTCACAAGTTATTTCAGCATATGCTTAACACAAACTGATAGAATTGGGTTTCTTGCAAAAAGCAATTATGGCTTCCATTTTCCCTTAAAAACAGGGGCACTCCTTATTATGTTAGAGTCTAGACATTAAGTTACATTCATCCAAGAAGTGAAAGACTAAGCTTGAACTCCTATTTTTGCCAGAGGCAATGCAAACCTACATCACTGACTACAGAGAATTTTGACTAAAAAACATTACTTTGCAAAAGGGATGTTCATTTATTAAACCACTCTAACGCGATCAAAACCATCATATACTCAGTGTCCATCAATGAAATTGCAACGGCATCCTTACCAGTGTACTTAACATAATATGAATGTGTTTTACGGCTTCTGCACAATATAATTTCTCATTCTGTCCTCACACAGAGCTTTCAGTAAGAAGTCAGCATTTTGGAAGACGAGGCTGAAAAATAACAATCTGTGGAAAAATGCATCAGGAAAACTCTACTTACCTATAAATAATTTCAGATAATTTTATAGCCATTATGCTGTCCACAACTAACTACAGAAATGCAAAAATGTGCACTCACATGTTTTATCAATTTCTTTAAAATAAAGAAGCACAAAAACTTAAAGAAAACAAACCAAGAAAGGATGTCCAATGCTGAATGTATTTTCAGTAAGACATCATTAATCTCCATTAAATGTATGCTGGAGCTAGCAGAAATGTCTTAGCTGTTTTCTGATGAACCAAGACTAAGAAGATATCTAGCCAGTCATTGCCAGTGGCCAGAACCAAAAGCAGGAAAGAAAATAAAGAGAAAACATTAAGTAGGGATACAATAGGCTGAAATGCCCTTTAGACAGATTTTTGAACTTTTGCTAACAAAACAAAGAATTGTTGCACATTATGATTTTAAAACCCACTAAAAAGCAGTGCCTCACAAAATCATTACAATACTGATTTCTGCATGATGACATGATATACCTGGGAAGTATCACACCATAATGGGCTCATTTCTTCCACTCCTTGTTGGAAACACACTACACTATTTACATCAGGTACAGAACATTAGTCTGGACAGACCTTTCACATGGGTTATATGTTTATATGAAATAAATTCAAGTAATTTAGTTAAGAGAAGACATATTTATTGATTGGCTTTGTCAAATAGAAGTTGTATGGTTTTCTATTGATAGATAATGAACTGTTCATACCAGCGAAGCTCAATAGTACAAGGGTTTTATGTGAGAAATGTGAATGATGATATATGCATGTGTGAAACAATACTCAAATGGTATTAAAACTCCTCTTTTTTTTTTAAAAAAAAAAGTATCAACAATTCAAAATCTAAGCAGAGATAGAAGTCAGGTCAGACTATAGACCACAAATCTGAGGTTTACTGACCTTAAGCAGCATGAATAGAACAGCATGTTTGTAAGAGCCAACTAGCATGGATTCATTAAATATGAGTGTTTTTTTGGTTTTTCTTAAGTATGGTTTCAGTTAAATCTCTTAAGAGAAGAAATAAAGATTTCAGTGACTTAAGGCTTAGGTTGTGGTTTTAGCTTTTTCCCTGATAATCATTATAATCTTGTAAAATCACAGAATCACCTAGCCTGCAAGGGACCTTCAGAGTATCGAGTCTAACAAGAGCCATCATTAAACCATATCTCTAAACCCATCTCTTAAATACCTCCACTTCCCTGAGCAGTCTGTTACAATGTTTGGTAATCCTTTCAGTGTAAAAATTATCCTAATATCCAAATATCCAGACTTAGCTTCCCCTAGCACAACTTGAGGCTATTTTGTCTTGTCCTAGGACTGATTAGAACTGAAGAACACGAAAAATGTTGTGTAAAAAATGGGTTTTGTTTTGCCACATCCTGTTATTGGCATAGAGAAATAATCAAATAGTTATTAAGATAAAAATGATACAATGAAACCAAAAGCAGACAAATAAGGAGACTGTTGGTATGGAAAAAGAAACATTCTTTGAATATGTCTTTCATTATTCTTTGAATAATCGATATAACAATGTAAAAAAGCTAACATGCAAGATGCAAAGCTATACTGATGACTAAAGAAATATATTTTAAAAATCGCAGTTTAATGTAACATGTTAGGCTAAACACACATACTGTGCCCAAATTCCACCTGCCAAGGAGATGCACTGTGGCACTGGTAGACAGAGTGATATTAACCCATGCCCCAAATCCCATTTGCCATTAAAAAGTTGCCTGTGATCCACACTGGGTAATACATCTCCCACCTAACTTCTAAGTCCCCAGAAGGGAACCATCCCAAGATCTTAATTACTTGATGTTTGCCCAAACCTTCCAGACTACCAGAGAAAGAGGTCTGGGCACTTTGGGACAGCGGCGCTGTAGCTGGACAGTTCCCCAGCACCATCTCCCATCATCACTTTCACCCTCTGGAGAAGGGGAGCAACGTCATCATAGGGCTTGCTGCGGGGTTGGGGGGGAGAGGAGGGGCAGAGATAGGGACAGCAGCAGAATCTAGCCTCTTTGACATTATATCTTTTGTATGATATAATGTGTAAACACGCTTTTATTATTTTCATTATTAAAAAAAATTATAACAAAAGTCACTCAATCTTTATCCAATATTGCAGGAAGCACTGTATCTCCTCATGGGTTCATCAAGACTTGTAACGTGAATGAAGTAGACCATCTACAGGCAACATCTGTATCTCACTATTTTCATGGGTAAGCAAAGTGCAATCTCTTCTCTATCCCTGTTACTTGATAGTGTCCTGAGCAAACAAAAAATTCACTACAAAATTTCTCAAGCAGATAAAATCTTAATTCTGAACTTGTAAGAAGCTAAAATCATTGATAGTTGAGACTGAATAAAATGTATTTTTTAGTACTTTTCAAACTTCAAATTATGTGTAGTCATGAAACAATCCTGTAAGTCAAATGATAAATTGCAGGCATGGAACTGTCTGAAAAATCAACCTTTCGGTTCAATTCATATGAATTCTAAGAAAAATATTTTCAGGTAGGAGCACAGAACTACATACATGTTCGCAGAGAAATCACATACAGGCAATTTAAAGATGTCATTTTATATTTCAAATTATATTTTAAAATGAGCATCTGATCAAGATTATCGTTATACATTCTGTAATTACAGTACCTATATGCTTATATATAAATATCCACATAGAAACAGACAGAGAATTAAATAGATTTACTAATTTTTCTGTCCTTATAGACTGACAATTATATAAAAATATGTAAAAGAAAGGACAAAAATGCAGTATTCTGGCACCATGCCTTTTAATGTACCCATATATAGCTAAATTAAAAACAGTGTAAGGAGCTTGGTACAGACATTCCCCTAAAATCCTTTTTCGTAAACCTAGGCTGTAGCTTTTCTAAATTTTTTTTGTATCATGACTTCAGAAGGTTATTTTAACACATTTTTTTATCCCAAGGAGTATGCATTATTTAGTTTACTGTATATATGGCTTAATTATAATCTATGACCTAATAGTTTGTTTTCTGAACTTTTATAAGATGACAAATATCCATCATGACGAATGCAAAGCATTCCCTCACAAGACCAAAGCAACAGTGCATGAAATTGAACTCAAAAAGAGCCTCCATTCTGTGTGACTTCTTGGCTGACACAATTTAGATATTTATAGCTTTACGAATAGGCCACTGGAGAAGAACTTGAAGCTTTTTCTAGCCAGGAAGGATTAATGAACATGTGCACCTGGTAATTACAGCACTCCATCTTTCTCAAAGCCCTCACATCGCCTCAATGGCAGAAAACGTAATCAAAAAACATTGCAAATATCAATCTGCAATTCCACAAATCATTGCAGTATTAAAATACATAATCTCTTTCCATACTTCCTATGAACTATACAAACAGTGGCATGCAAAAAATCACACATATCTCTGCTTCATGTTATTACCTGGCATGCCTCATTTATAATGCAAAACTCATCCGATAAGAATTCAGGATTCAACTTACTCTAGACTCTAGTTAGAAAATGCATGGGAATGACCGTCACATACTTCCTTAAGTAACAGCAGAAAGAATTAACAATCTGGGATAACACATGCAATTGTAAGAAAACATAAATTCCACAAGAAAAGTTTACTAGACAGTAAATATTTAAAGAGTCAGGGAAAAAAAACCAAAACACCACTCTGTACTTTTTTCTTTAAAAAAGGTTTCAGAAGCATTATCAGCTAGAAACTTTTGAAAAAGCATACATGCTACCACAATCATTTACACAATATGCATACTACTTACTAGAAATTTACAGTAGGGGGAAAGAGGGGCTATGTGTTAAAACTACTACCTAGATTGATTTGAAAAACAGTATAGTGGATTTTTAGATTAACAAAATATTGGAAATATATTTGGAAAATATTGAAAAGCATAGAAGACACTTCACCATCAAAGTAGTATAAATTCAGTCAATATTAGAATTTTTTTTGTTTTATTCCGATATTTCATATACCACTAACATTAAGCAGATAGATGCATGAATGGATGAAGCAGACCATCGAAAAGTAAAAACAGCATCACTAATACAGGTTATTTTAAGCAAAAAGCCTGAACTGCTTTACAAGTGAAATTAAATTTTAAAATACATTTTAGTGAAGCACTTAACTATTACAACACTTGAATGGAAAGTCAATTGCAATATAAATGCACAGTTATCTATAAGGCTCTAAAAGTAGACTTTTAAAAGCCATTTAAGCACAGTGCGAGATTTGAGTATTAAAAATGGCCTTTTATTGTTAAAACATACTGTTCTTTGGTGGATTATAGACAAAGAAAAGACTTCAATAGAGATAAGCGTGCATGAAATGCTTTCTCTAGAGTATTTAACCAAACTGCCTGCAATAAGGGGACTTCAAAAAGCAGCAAGACAAGAGCTGTTCAAAGCACCTTGCAGCTTTGGGCTGCCAGCCTCTGCTGCTGTTTTTAATACAGTTAGGTTTAAGTTAGGAGCGGATAAATAATTGACAGAGGTATTTCCTCAAGGCTTTGATCACCACACCGTTTGTCACCACCTTTAAAGTAGTCATTATGATAACACTTAATCTGGGGCTTCTGATTTCAAGTACAAAAGCATCCCCTCCCACCTATTGCTCGCAGGCTCCTGCATCAGAACAGGAGACTTAAGATGCTGCCTGCCACAGCACCAAACACACCACGCTCACCCTCAGCACATTTCCTTCTCCAGCACGCCTATTTATTTTTTTTACGCTTCCTTACCTTTAAAAGGCTGCCCAAAACCTGCCAAGTCTCCCCCCCCTCTGATGGTTTTAGATCAGCGCATCCAGCAGCGCATCCGCACAAAGCTTTGCCATTGCGAGTGTGAAGGGGAAGAGCTGCCGGGATTCTGAATGGCACATCAGCCAACTTTGTGTGGATCCGCGGCTCCTGGAAAAAGACGGACTGAAATTTGCTTCGCTTGCGGATTGGATTCAACAGCACACAGGGAAAAGTGGGAGAGAGCCGCGATTTAAAAAGGAAAAGGGGAGGGGGGAGAGAAAGGGAAAAATCCTGCCCGTATTGGAGGATAAGCCTTTCCTGTGACATGTAAGCTGGTCCAATAAATATTTGGAAAGCTACTTTTCTGTTATATTTTGCTTGCACCATATAACGTAGGAGACCATCAATTTAACAATTTCAATATAGTTACCGTGTGTTACCTATTTGCATGTCTGATATATTATGGAATAACAGGTGCATCAACATGGCAGCATCAGCCTCAGGTTATAATAATATTAAAAAATGCCATATGTGAGTAAAAATCACTTCAGATCTAGCTATTAGACTTCAATTTTACTAATTTTCTATGGATTCTGTTTGTACTAGTCTAGATTCACATTACTATTAAAAAAAGGGGTTTTTTTCTTCCTTGCTCTGTCCTGGTTCTAAATATTGATGTTCCCATATAACAGAGTAGACTATCACCTCCATTACTTATCGAGTTCCTGTAGAAAATCTACCTGTAACACTAAGTCTTGTCTTTGCACATTTCATCCTACACAGTCTGGAATGAATGAGAGAGCATGTTGAGACACTATTGGGCACATTATACTACGATAAGGCTTAGAGTATTGTTCAGTAGAACCCTGCCTACACTATTCTGATGAATCTGTCTAAAATGGAAATTTTTTGCCTTTTCTAGCTAACATTGTACAAATGATATGCAATATAAAGTTCAATTAATCTCTAGTAAGATCATCTTTTGTTCTACAATTTTAAGAACAATGTTAATGAATACATGCTTTATCATGTATTCTTTCCCAAACTATATTAGTGCACAAATTTATTTCTGCTTGCTGACCATGAAAATAACAATTTCTAGTGGCTTTACTGTTTGGCACTGGCAGAGTAATTTGAGGTTAGAATCATAAGTAAAAGTGCCAGGAAGATAAGAGGCCAGATGTACCATAGAGGTGATGACCTAATTTGGCAATAAATGCACTTTGAATATATAGTTTAAATAGCATGGTTTATTTCAAGCAGTATTTATTTTTAGTGAGGTTGGTTGAGGGGGAAACTATATCACCTCCAAGGTCTTAGGCTCCATTAAAACAAGAAGCATAATTAAGGGCAATCAGAAAAAAGGACCACCAAAGTAAAAGCAATGGCAACTCTCACAACTGTCTATCTCTTCAGTGTATTTTTTTTCCTTCAAAAACATTGTATCTGTCTAAATGATAAGGAATTCACATAGCAAATTTCATTGCCAATTATGAGGCATTAAATTGGCATGTATGGGGTTTTTTGGCATCATCAAGCAGCTGTGATTTCTAAGCAATCAGTCTACAATGGGTTTAGGAACAATACACAGAAGTTAAAATGCCAGATGTATTTTATTTTCCTTTTAAAATAACATGAACTCTCTTAAGATGTACATCATGAAAATTTTAAGTTTAATACTTTCAAACTATTCTTTACTTTGTATTTTTTGCTAATGCATGGGGGAAACATCCTCTGGTGATTGAAAAGGAAAAAACAATACTTAGGCACTACCTCTGTCTTTTTAATATAGTTAGTGTCTTACCAGCGCTCAAGCACACTCCTGTGAGCAGCTCCGGAAAACTATCTAGAATGCTCAAATGCTTTAGTTCTCTTTCAGTCTTGTCTCATTTTACTGACTTGTAATGCAAGCATCTGTAATATACTGAAAACTATCTCCCAGATTTTAAAATGAGTCAAGATCTCTATACTTAATGAAAGGAACTTGTCAGAGAAATAGTTGAAATGCACAATTCCAAGAAAAAAATACACAATTGCAAGGAAAAAAAAAAGCGGTTTACCCATCACAAATAAGTATCTTTAAATCTTACAATAATGATAAAATATTTCTCTTAAAGAAGGAGATTTTTGTCAGTACTTGGTAAAGTTACTTAAGACTAGCAAAATACCAAAGAAAAAGGTTACAATACTAAATAACTAAATATACTAACTAAATAAAGGCTATAATACAGGCTTAGTGGATTGTGAACAGCCAGTAAGACTCAGCTAAAAGCTCAGTTAGCCCATCATCTTTCCTGCACACAAATCTCACTGAAACATAGTCCAACAATTTAAGTGGTTTGTTTGTTTACATCTGATGAGTCTTTAAGTAAGCAGGTATCCAGATAACTTCTTGGCAAAGAATTCCTTGCATATCTGTTACAGTACAACAGTACTATTTTGGGAATCAAATTACACATACATTTTTTTGGCTAGTCATGTGCACTTACCACTACATTTTGTGTGCTATGCAGAAATACTCTATACATAAAATATGAGTCTCCATAGTTCCTTTTGACTGTAGTATTCAGAGGCCAAACATAAAGTAACTTCCTTGCAAAAAGATTCATGTGCTTATCCCACTTTTTCTTAATGTCATATCCTAAAATAGTTTTACTTTCATCCCTGACATCTTGCAGCCTTTCAGATGAGGATAAAAGCTAACACAACCCCAATTCCCCAGTCAAACACAGTTCTTTAAGAAAACCACAGATGTAAACCCTTGGAAAAAACATTAAAATATTTTAAAATATTAAAAAAATATTAAAAGTTACTAACATGGCCTGGTTGATTGCAGGTAATTACACAGACATAAAATAGTTTCTAAGTTACCTAAACTTAAGTGCATGAACAACAAATGCTTTGATACAGCTAATCAATTGGAATTCAACAGAGTGACTTAGCTGTGTTTGCCATGAACTCTCCTGTCAGGTGGCTACACGTTTAAATACATGTAGATAATCCACAGCAAATTCTAGACAATATAGAAAACATCATTCAAATGTGAAAAAGAAGCATACATGAGTGTATAAAGTATGTACTGAAGCACTTTGTGGCCTGCCAAACCCCAGAAGAGTTTCCTTTCAGCTCTTAGATAATCATAAAGAATAACTCTTTAATAAATACATGACTGATCTTGCTCTGATTCTTCAAACTTCTGCTTGTTACCATACTGGAGACTGTATTTTGCACACTACAACACAAGTCAGTAGAACGATGAGTAGCCAAAGGCAGGTGAATTCAGTAAAACTCTAGGGAAAAGCATGATTTCAGTTAGAGGCAGTGAACATTACTAGAAGAGACTGCCAGAACTATCAGCTTCAAAAATTTTGTTTCACTGTCCTGCTGAGCCTGACAGGTTTTGGTCAGATAGGTATCATAATGGGAATGACAAAGAAAAAAATTATTCAGCCACAATAAAAGGACTCTATCTCAAAGACAGCACTCGTTCTTTACAAAAACAGCAGAGAAGCATAAGGCAGACAGTAAAGGCACTTTATCAGTATTATACTCGTCCAGGTTATTTGCAGGAGATATTATGACTTCACAGGTAACCAAGTATAGATGTGTAGATGATCCACAAAAAGGTTCATTTCTATTACTAATCCTTTATTCTTACTGCTAAAAATACTACCATTTTAGCTTTAAGAAACTCTCTTCATTACTTTTCTTGGCCAAAGATTCTTGGAAAATAAATTTTTCCAAAAGAGGCAATCACATCTTAAGTGGATATAGTTTTTAGGCATTTGTGACATGTAAGACATAAGGAATTGCAATACTAACATCAAGATTTGTAGGTCAATGGTATTCTTTATCCTTTTTGAACTTAAATTCCTTACATCCTTGTGACAGAAGTTCAAGTGTTAGCATAGTTAAGAACAAAGGCCTTGCTGCTACACTACACAAGCAAGTACTACAAGGACACAAGGAGGAATGAAAGATTAAATTAAGAACAAAAGAATAAAATCTATAAGCTTCATTTAGCCCTGAAAAAGTGAATAGCATTACATAGCTGCAGTCTGTGTTCAGCATTGTATAAAACATACATCCACAGGCAGTAGTAATCCTTCCTCTCCTCTTACATCCCATGTGTATCTAATAAAACAAGGAGACAAGCTCCCATTTATTTGCTATTTTACAGACTTATTATCTACTGGAAGTAGGTATTTCCAGCTGTCAGGCAGAAGAGGTCTAGTTAGAATCCATTACAGGCTTTCCTGAACCTTGAGCAGGAGATACTATGGAGAAACAGGATTTACTCTGAAGCCCTGACCTAGGAAGGTCAACCGTCTTAACCTTAGTATTTGTACATCCCTCTTCAGAGCTACACCCGTTTCTATCCACTGCATCAGATCATCCAGATAACCTTAGATACCATTAAAAAAACTTAAAATGCTTAAATTACATATCCATTTGCTTTTTGTAATTTGTCAAGCACCACTGCATGGCTGAGCTATGCTGTATGTCCCTAGGTTTGAAATCCTTTCATAGTAGGTAAGATATTATGCGGGTGCATGAAGTTGAAATAAAACCAAAGAATCAAAAACTCTCATAGGTGATGTCTCTTGTTAAGTCATTCAGTGAAAAATGTATTTTTTTTTTGTTAGTTTCACCTTACATTTCTCCTTCCAAATATCAAAGGTTTGAAGTAAACTGAGTTCTGTCATTGTCAAGGAAAATGTCCTAGAATACAGATGCTTCTTATCGTAGAAGTTATATTAAAAATAGTACAATAATGTAGATTAGTGTACCCTACCAATAATAAGTTATTAGCAAAGTTTCTAAAAAGATAGGTATGTAAGGAATTTTTATATTGACAACACCAAAGTTGAATGCAGAAAGGAATGGAAATTGCTTTTTAACCTAGAACAAAAAACATTGCCTGTAATTGCT
Organism: Turnix velox; assembly: GCA_013400935.1. NCBI lineage: Eukaryota > Metazoa > Chordata > Aves > Charadriiformes > Turnicidae > Turnix > Turnix velox. The sequence continues at coordinate 680,578 of VZTY01034089.1, forward strand.
AGAGCACCTGCTGTGCTATCAGCAATATAGACCTTTCTGCCAATATGTTGCCTGTTTCTTCTGATGTCTGCCACCCCCTATCTTCAGCTCTTGGAACATGCACACATCACTTCCACATGTAATAGTGGATTTATTTATCGCAAATTTTGCTTTGACTGATACAACTGAAAAATAAGCCAGTTGTGTCACAGACCACTTTTCCTTTACAGACAAATTAATGGATTTGCTGAAAGCATGTGTATGGATTACTAGAGATTGTAAAGGAGTAGTCCAGCCATGTTCCCTCTGTTGGTATCCCCAGCACTGATTATCCACTTATTCCATGATTAATTGACTGTTAATCTGACAGTTATTAGCAATGGAGGAGTTAACACGGAGATCACATCTCAGTCAGTTAGACTGGGCTTGGACACATGAAGACATCAGATGCTGTATTTTACATATTAATATTATTTTTTGGAAAAAGATTTATTGAAATACGGTAATTTACCATTGCAATAAGTGCTTTACTTTTACCATCCAACAGACATTTAAAAAGCTTAACTTTTATATTCAAATTATAATTTTCATTATTACAGTTGAGACAAAATATGTAAATAATTCCTATGTTGCTGAGTATTTTTAAACCAATTGCCACATGTAGAAGAAAGTTTAAAAGTGGAAGGTTGTCAGCTACATTAAACACCCAGAATAGTTTCAGTAGATCTAATATATAAATTTGCAAATGTAATCTTACAACTAAAAAGCACATTTTAAAACTAATATTTGATTTTTCTCCTTCTGCACATTTTGTGGTTCCATACAGGATGAAATTTAGCATGATAAATTGTTCTGTGATGAAACAGAGCATTACTCAACATGTGCACACTGCTTAGAAAGATGAAATTATTCTACTTCAAAGAAAAGCATGTTCTATTTAGACTTGTATTTTATCACACTGGGCTTGGATCTTAAATATTCATTTTGATTATGTATTATTTCACTGATTTATTCTCTCATTAATTCACTCCTGTAGTAATGTGATCAACTTCAATGGATATATTTAAGCTGTTACATACATCTTTATCTCTTTGTACTGCACCAAATTCCTCCATCAAAATACTTAATTAAGAAAGAAAATCAAATTTCTCTTAATCTCGCACTGAAGCATAATTTTTTCCTTGAAAAAAATACAACTTAATTATGAAAGTGAATCCATGAATTATATGAAGACATGTGGATATTAGAAATGAGCACAGCAAATGAAAAGTTGACACAGTATTCATGTTTGATTTAATACATCAAAAGTGAAGTATGAGTGTGTCTAGAGAGCTCACTGGTCATGTCATCTGAGAGAAATATAATACCCTAATGAGCGTTGATAAGAAGATAAAATGAGATATATCAGTTTTGCTACTTAATGTGTCATAAAAGCTGGTTTTTGTTTGTATACATTTTGGTGTGGCAGTTAAAAAGGAAGCATAATACAAAAGGATTTGAGACCTCCAATTTTTTTCTGCTTCTCAACACATATTTTTTGCAAAGACTTAAGGCAGAATCAGTTAGTCTGTTTATTCATGGTTTTCACAGAAACTAAAGGAGGTGAGATCTCTTATTTCAGAGGAATTGATGATCTTTCAGCCCCTTGCCTTCTCAGATGACTTTGAAAATCCTACATCCTTCCCTTGATTATCCATCTATTAAAGAGAATATAAAATTTACTTATCAGGAATATCCAATATGAAAAATGTGCACACATTGGCAAAAGACAATGCTGATGTGAATATGATGATAGGCAAACATGCAGACAGACTCAGGAATAAGGCAGTGAGAGTTCAACTGCCTCATAGCAGGAATTTGGAATTGTTTAAAAATATTAATCTCTCTTTTTACACAAGGAAAATTGGAGAACATTTTAAGGCTTTATCTTACAGTAAACCCAATGCCATTCAACTTACAGCCTGCTCAGCTACTGAATTTACAAATTCTTCCCGATTGCAGTTGTTTGGGTTTTTTTCCCTGTTTTCTTTTCTAATTCAGTCATCAATAGCAGCAACAACGCAGTAAAAGCAGCTACAGAAAGTACTATCGCGTTCTACTTGTGTCATAGCTGTGGCCAGTGTGACAAGTTGCAATATAAAAAGCATAAACCATCAGTGAAAACCAAAGAAAAAAATTGTTACTCAAAACAAAAAAGCCCATACTTAGTAACTTTCATTTTTATCCTCAGTCTAATTAACTTAATAATGATAGAGTATTCAGGGGGGGCTAATGCTAACTACTTTCTAATTTCCTGAAAGTATCTATGATTGACAACAGTTTAATCTATCAATTTAAAAAAAAAAACACTTCAGCTAAAGCGTCAAAGTGTCTACTGTTACTAAATATAGATTTCTTACAGTGCTATGACTATTTTCACAGTTTTGTATTTGGAATCTTTACTGCCTCCTTCTAACAATATAAACATCAGCTCCTTTTTTATTAAAAAAAAAAAAAGAAATAAACAGAATATTCTAGGAATTTACTAAAAAAGTAATGTAATTGCTTTATTATTGTATGTCTTCACTAAAAGTAAAAACTTGGAACCGGGCTTGAGAAGATATATGTATATAAAAAATAAAATGATTGTGTATTGTGTTAGTATTGTGAAGGTGAATAAAAATAGATAGCATCTCAATTGAATAAATTCATTGTTACGGGCTTGAACAGGAATCATAATAGGGATAGAATACTGCCACAGTTTGGCTAGATAATACAGTTGCAGATAATAGACAGTTTTATCCATCTTAGAAAAGCTGCAGAAGAGTCATTGAGCATCTTCAAGGTCAAATGTAAACTTGACATTGTATAGCTTACACTGCAATGTCAGAAAATGATAGATCACAGTGATAAATTTATTAGTGTGAATAGAATCTTATACGATATTTGCATTTTGAAGGCAACATGAAAACATTAACTCCTTAATCCTCAAAATACCCTAGGAAGAATGTTAAGTGCAATGCAGTAGAACAGATCCTGGAAATTACAAAAGGAGAAAATTAAATTCATGGTTATCAAAAAAGCTTATGTAAAAAGTGAATTAAACATTTTCCATGTTTCTTATGTATATGCAGTCCATAAGGACACACAGAAAAATTTCCATTAGATCACAACAGCAAAAGAAGAAACTGGAAGACTAGATAAACTCCAACGCCTAGGGATTGGCAGTTGCTGAAAACAACTTCAGAGTCTTTTACATGTAAAGACTAATTAAGACCACAAAATTAAATTTAAAATTGACTGATAGTTCAGCTGAAGATGTCTGCTTTGTTAGACTAAGGCATTGCTGTCTCCGACCTTCCACAGAATCACAGAATAGCAGGCCTTGTAAGCAACCTTCAGACATCACCTAGTACAGCCCTTGTCCCGAAACAGGTTCATCTATAGCAGGCTGTACAGATGCCTGTTCCAGTGCTCTGGCACCTTTAATGTAAAGACACATAGAGACAGAATATCCTGCTCTCTAGTTTGTATCCTTTGCCACTTGTCCTGATGATGAGCATCACAGAAAAGAGTAAGGCCCCATCCTCATGACACTCACCCTTTAGATATTTATAAGCACTGCTGAGATCCCCTCCAGGCCAAACAGATCCAGGTCTCTTAGCCTTTCCTCAGAAGAGAGATGCTACAGTACCCTGATCATCTTTGTAGCACTCCACTGGCCCTACTCCAGCAGTTCCCTGTTCTTCTTGAACTAGGGATTCCCTAAGTGGACACAGTACTCCAGATGTGACCTCATCAAGGCAGAGTAGATGATGACCTTCCTCAACCTGATCCCTGATCTTTTTAATTCATCCCAGGATAGCACTATCCTTCTTGGCCACAAGGGCACATCACTGGCTGATGGTCAACTTGCTGACCACCAGTCCACCAGGTCCCTCTCTGCAGTGCTACTTTCCAGTAGGTCAACCTTGAACTTGTACTGGTGCATGGGGTTATTCCTCTCTAGGTGCAGGACCCTTGTTGAACTTCATTAGATTCCTCTCAACCCAACTTTCTAGCCTGTCCAGGTCTGTCTGAATGGTGACACAGCCTTCTGGTGTGTCAGCCACTCCTCTTAATTTTCTGTCATCTGCAGACTTGCTAATAGAAGGCTCTGTCTCTTCATCCAAGTACTTAACAAATACGTTTTGTAAGACTGGACCCAGTATTGACCATTACCATTCAGCCAGTAGTCAATCCACTTCATATTCCACTCATCTAACCCACACTGCCCAAGCTTATCTTTGAGGATATTATGGAAGGCATTGTCAAAAGCTTTGCTGCAGTTGAGGTAGACAACATTCACTGCTCTCCCCTCATCTACCCAGCCAATTATGCTATAGCAGAATGCCACTGGCTTTGGCTTGCATAATTTCTCCTTGGTGGATCCATGTTGACCACATCCAATAACCTTCTCTTCCTATACATGCTTAGAGACGACATCCAGAATTGTTACATCCCATTTTCAGGGATGGAGGTAAAGATGACTGACTTGTAGTTTCTTGGGTCTTCATTACTGTCTTTTATGAAGGCATGACATTGGCTTTTCTCCAGTCCTAAGGCACTCCTCCTATTTTCTATGATCTTTCAAAGATGATGTAGAGCAACTTGGCAGTAACATCTGCCAGGTTCCTCAGCACTTGGGAGTATACCTCATCATTTCCTGGGGATTTGTGGGTGTTGTATTTGCCTAAATAATCTCAAGCCCGACTATCTTGAATCAAGGGAAAGTCTTTACTCCAGGTTCTCTCTCTTACATCAAGTCTGGCTGAGGGCCAGGTTCAGCAGTGCTGAATGAAGCAAAAAAGGCATTCAGTATCTTCTCCTTCTCTGCAATATCCACCACCAGGGCACTCAACTCATTCAGCAGCTCACATTTTCCCTATTCTTTTTGTTAATGAAGTACTCAAAAATGCTTTTCTTATTNAGGTCTAGTAATGTACCTCTCCACATTGGCTCTCTACCTTCATCCTCCATAAAACCTGCATACTCTTGCATCAAAAAGAAATTACCAACACTTTCCAGAAACCTTCAACAGTCAAAAGTCATACAGAATTTCAGATGTTTCACTAATTTTTCCAGTGTCCTATACAATGGGTGTCTACCATTCTCCTGATGTCTTAGATAAAACCAACACAACACAGAAATACCTAACTTATCCTGTCCTAGATTTTACTCTACATTTTTCTTTTCATATCTAAAACTACACTAATGACAAGTCCTTATTTTCCACCATCCACCTCCGATAATCTTTGTCCAGAACAGCAACTGCATGTCTTAAAAACAATTATTTGTGCCTCTGTTGCTCTACCATGACTTATTTCATGATAAACTTTGAAGATAAATCAAAAGTTGAAAGGTTATGGAAAATTCTGAAACTTGATGATCATTAAGGTCCCTTAAAACCCCAGTTATTCTAAACTCAATAGCTAATAGAAGAGAATCTGGAACACACAAAAGATTTCAACCAATAAATTTTACAGATCTCTAATCAGAAGTGAAATAACTGTTTAAACTTTATTAAGTGTTAAAAACTGTAATGGAATTTTTTTCTCTCTTTTAATTTTTTTCTTTCTCATTGAGGCACCTCAGGTTAGCAAAATACAGCTAGATTTATAAAACTAGAGTATTTTTTTACTGAATCAGGTTTCAGTGTCAATTGCCGCTGCAGACTAGGAAAACAAATTCTTTAAGAAGGCCTTTAACAATGAAATTAGAAAAGAAAAATTTAAAAAACTTGCATACCCCTTGCTTAAGCATGTAATGTCTTTATAGCATAGTCTTGAATACTGTGCTTTGATCATCTATTCCACCTACAGTAAAGACCTCCTGCAGAAAACTTATTAATCCCTCATTTAAAATGGATATCTCCCACCTACCAGAACTAAAAATTTGCTGACTTTCTAGCTGGAGTCTATGATCCATTCAAGATGAAGCTGGATTTAACAAGAATAGATCTGCATGAACTAAGGGTATCTGAAGAGCCAAAGCTCAGTCAATTGTGAATTGCAGGATCTTTATGATCTCTGAAAAGGCAAAGAATAATTTCCAATGGAAAGGGTTAATCTAAGAAAGATGAATTCCTGGACCCAAACCCACTCATAATCCAATTTCTGTCTTATAATTC
>VZTY01034089.1:686907-739393 GCA_013400935.1 Turnix velox
AGATGATGTAGAGCAACTTGGCAGTAACATCTGCCAGGTTCCTCAGCACTTGGGTGTATACCTCATCATTTCCTGGGGATTTGTGGGTGTTGTATTTGCCTAAATAATCTCAAGCCCGACTATCTTGAATCAAGGGAAAGTCTTTACTCCAGGTTCTCTCTCTTACATCAAGTCTGGGATGGCTGAGGGCCAGCTTCAGCAGTACTGAATGAAGCAAAAAAGGCATTCAGTATCTTCTCCTTCTCTGCAACATCCACCACCAGGGCACTCAACTCCTTCAGCAGCTCACATTTTCCCTATTCTTTTTGTTAATGAAGTACTCAAAAATGCTCTTCTTATTTTCCTTGACATCCTTTGCCAGATTTTATTCCAGTTGCATCCACATTCAATCCTTAGCTTCACCATCTCATGTTCACTATAGCCACGGCTACCCCCAATCTTCACATTCCAAACTAGTTCTTCTTTGTTTTTTAGTTCAAGGTCTAGTAATGTACCCCTCCACATTGGCTCTCTACCTTCATCCTCCATAAAACCTGCATACTCCTGCACCAAAAAGACATTACCAATACTTTCCAGAAACCTTCTGGTCTGTGTGTGCCTGGCTATGCTGTCTTTCAAGCAAGTATCAGAATGGTTGAAGTCCCTCACAATAACCAGGGCCTGAGAGAATAGAAAATCTCAATGGCTTCATGTTTCTGATCAGTTTTTTCTTCCCCTGATGTTCTTGGGCAGACATATTTTTTTAATGACAGCTAGTTAAAAAGTACACCCAATAAGGGCTATGAGAGAATAGACTAGAAGTATCATCTTTATCTCCCCTAATTTAAAAGACACAACTCTCTTCTTTCTTTCTGCCTTTGTTTCAACAGTCAAAAGTCATACAGAATTTCAGATGTTTCACTAATTTTTCCAGTGTCCTATACAATGGGTGTCTACCATTCTCCTGATGTCTTAGATAAAATCAACACAACACAAAAATACCTAACTTATCCTGTCCTAGATTTTACTCTACATTTTCCTTTTCATATCTAAAACTACACTAATGACAAGTCCTTATTTTCCACCATCCACCTCTGATAATCTTTGTCCATAACAGCAACTGCATGTCTTAAAAACAATTATTTGTGCCTCTGTTGCTCTACCATGACTTATTTCATGATAAACTTTGAAGATAAATCAAAAGTTGAAAGGTTATGGAAAATTCTGAAACTTGATGATCATTAAGGTCCCTTAAAGCCCCAGTTATACTAAACTCAATAGCTAATAGAAGAGAATCTGGAACACACAAAAGATTTCAACCAATAAATTTTACAGATCTCTAATCAGAAGTGAAATAACTGTTTAAACTTTATTAAGTTTTAAAAACTGTAATGGAATTTTTTCTCTCTTTTAATTTTTTCTTTCTTATTGAGGCACCTCAGGTTAGAAAATATAGCTAGGTTTATAAAACTAGAGTATTTTTTACTGAATCAGGTTTCAGTGTCAATTGCCGCTGCAGACTAGGAAAACAAATTCTTTAAGAAGGCCTTTAACAATGAAATTAGAAAAGAAAAATTTAAAAAACTTGCATACCCCTTGCTTAAGCATGTAATGTCTTTATAGCATAGTCTTGAATACTGTGCTTTGATCATCTATTCCACCTACAGTAAAGACCTCCTGCAGAAAACTTATTAATCCCTCATTTAAAATGGATATCTCCCACCTACCAGAACTAAAAATTTGCTGACTTTCTAGCTGGAGTCTATGATCCATTCAAGATGAAGCTGGATTTAACAAGAATAGATCTGCATGAACTAAGGGTATCTGAAGAGCCAAAGCTCAGTCAATTGTGAATTGCAGGATCTTTATGATCTCTGAAAAGGCAAAGAATAATTTCCAATGGAAAGGGTTAATCTAAGAAAGATGAATTCCTGGACCCAAACCCACTCATAATCCAATTTCTGTCTTATAATTCTAGTCCTTGCATTGCGTACCCTACTGTAGGTAATGCTAACTGAAGGGTACAGTTCTGAATCAGGAAAATCTCTTTCTTTGTATTAGGTTGATTGTGACCTATGTAGATATTAAAAAAATAAAAACAAAACAAAAGCTTTTATATGATAAAATTACTCCTATAGAGGAGTGGTACTGAAAAAATGCAGTAACTGCCTCTGTAGTACCAATTCCTTGAACAGACTCTGAAAAAAAATGTGTTTATCATTCCATGTGAGTAGATCAGGCTGAGAAGCAAAAGGATAATGTAAATTTATCATTAAGGTCTTGTATGCACAAATAATTGCTGCAAAAATCTCATACTATTTTGCTTTTCACAACCATGGAATTTGTTGGACAATAGGAAGTTAAGACCTGTATTCACTGTATCATGATCACAATCTTCTTTATAATGAGACCTGTTCTCCTGGCAATAGGTATCTCTATTTGCATTAAGACAAAGATGCATCAGGGTGTTTATTAATCTCAGTATTTTTTTGTCTCTCCAAATAGGCATCTAATGATAAACACTGTCCACAGAGGATGAAGGAAATTTTGTCTTCCTTTTCTTAAGGTCAATAGTTTACTACTTCCATCACTGCAGATCTACCCTGGGAGTCTTTATGACCTAATGATAAGGACAAGGAACTACTGGAGAGAACACAGCAAAGGACTCCAAAGATGATTAGAGGGGTAGTCTTTTCTGAAGAAAGGATGAGCATTTGAGTCTTTTCACTCTGCAAAAAAAGAAGGCTGAGAGGTCATGTTATCAATCCTTAAAAATTTTTGAAGTATGGGTGTTAGGAAGATGGGAAAGCCTAGCGACAAGACAAGAGGTAACAGGAAGTTCTATGTAAAGATTCAGAGGAAATTCTTCATTTTGAGGGTGACCGAGCATTGGAAAGGGCTGCCCAGAGAGGTGGTAGAGTCTCCTTCTCTGACAGCATTTAAAACCTGCCTGCAATTTAATTTAAGTGAACATGCTCTGGCAGGGGAGATGGACTAGGTGGTCCCCAGAAGTGCCTTCCAGCCCCTGCCATTCTTTCATAATAACCAAGGCTGAAAATAAAGAAAAAGGAAAAATAAAAACCCCATAATAATTAATTGTTAAAAGATAAACAATAAATCTAACCTCCACAGATAGACTCCTCTATTTCTGGTTTTTAATTTTGTTGTGCTACATCATTTTCTTCATAGGCTATGCCTTTCTTAAACTGAAAGAGATTACATTTGCACTACTGACCATAATACTAATTTATAGATGATTTGCCAAAAGAGATTGCAGCTCAGATTTCAATTTTGGTGCCTTGCTTGACACATTGAAATACTTTGATGCCTAGACATTGGATATAGTCCCTCAAATCGCTCGTTATCCCATGAAAAACAGATTGTGGAGACTAGGTTCTTAGATGAATTTTCACCAAACACAAATGGCTTGTCTCAAGTACTCTATTGAGTGGATACCCAGAAATCTTATAAAGAAAGGCCTCTGTAAAAGTTTAAAAAAAAAAAAAGAAAATAAAACCAAACAAACAAACAAAAAAGAGCACAAAGAAAGAGCCCTTATACACTACCTGCACATACAATCACATTCACTCATAAGTCTACTATACCCACCTTCTTTAATAATGAAGTAGAAGCATTACCAATGCAAGGCAACCAGCAACCAAAGGTAGAAACAATAATTAGGTATGCTGACACACTGCAGTAACTGGAAATGACAAGCCTAATAGTTTTGGTACATTTTGCACTTGGCAGGAGATTTTTCTGCCTGTTATATCTCAGCTAAATTAACATTCATAGCAGCTTCAACTTCTTTAGCTTATGTTACAGAATATATTTAATTGAAAATTAAAATTCCCTTTTGTAGAATTTCTCAGCTGCAGTAGATTTTGTCTCTTTTTTGATCTGTACTGAAAGTTCCAGGGATGCTACTATTTTGCTACATGGAAAAAATATTTATACCCTCCCTTAATACACTTCCAGGTACATTGCCCTAATTTTCAGAAATCAATTAGACATTCATATGAATGTCGAAACACACAAAAATTATAGGAAATGTTTGGACATAGCATATTATTAAACTTTAAGAAACTAGTTAATCATCATTATCATCTTTCTAAACCAATAGTTATTTCAGCCTCTATTTCTGGCCTTTTTCATGCTCTCTGCTGCACTGTTCAGTGGTACATGATTTTGAGCCATATCTGACTGTTTCTCATGTATCATGTGTATCTTGCATGGATTTTACTTCCAATATAGCTGGGTAAACTTTTCCAAAGAAAGATTTATGCAAGGTATAAAAAGCTCTACATTTGCATGTGAAAATTATACTACAATATTGTTCTCCCAGGAGCCATAAACAGATCAGAGTCCAGTCTGTGCTATGGAAAAAGAAATATGAATCTCACTGGGAATTTTAATCACAATATGCTGGCTCTGAATTGAAGAACCATTTTGTATCATGTCCCATTGGACTAAGAAAACCTGCTTGTTTACAGTAGTTAATTTAAAACTTTTAGCAGAAAAAAGGAATACTGAAGTTGTGTCCAGCTTTCAATCAAATCTGTTCTTATTCCAAACAAAAGCCAATGTGAGTTGCTGTGCTGCACTATTAAATTGACTGTTCAAAAATATAGCTACTATTATTTTTTTCTGTGTTCTAAGGTTGTTAGGAAATAGCCTTACTGAACTTACCTGACAGAAGCATGTTGTAATGGTAACTTTCTACTTCACTGTCTTTTTTGGACACAGAAAAAAGTGCAATTTAAATTCTCATGTGGTCTTACTTTTCCATCAACAGCTTTAGCCTCAGATCTGCACTGGTGTACTCACTTAATTGCAAGAGACAAACACTGAAGCCACTAGAAACTTAATTCTTCAGCACCAGTTATATTAAAATGGAATGCCAACCAAAAAAAAATCACACATTACCATTTACAATATTACTTCATTTAACAAAGAGAGATTGCTGAGATATTTCCAATGAAAAGAAAAAAATTGTAATGGGGTAAAATACACTAAAGAAGCTTTAAGTTCTCTGTATGTTTATTTTTGTCTTTTGGGTAGAGTTGATTGAAAAAGTTCTGGGCTAGACTATAGTTACTTTAGGACTTCTGCTGACTATAGATGACAAGACAATCAGCTTGAAGGCAATGTTATACATTTCTGAATTATCATAGAATCATAGAATAGTTTGGGTTGGAAGGGACCTTAAAGATCAGCGAGTTCCAACCCCCCTGCCATAGGCAGGGACACCTCCCACTAGACCAGGCTGCCCAGTGCCCTGTCCAGCCTAGTCTTGAACACCTCCAGAGATGGGGCATCCACAACCTCCCTGGGCAACCTGTTCCAGTATTTCACCACCCTCACTGTAAAGAATTTCTTTCTTATGTCTAGTCTAAATCTATCCCCCTCTAATTTATATCCATTGTTTCTAGTCCTCCCATCCGATATTATGTTAAAAATTCCTTCCCCTGCCTTTCTGTAGGACCCCCTCAGGTACTGATAAGTTACTATGAGGTCCCCTCTGAGCCTTCTCTTCTCCAGGCTGAACAACCCCAACTCCTTCAGCCTGTCCTCATAGGGCAGTTGCTCCAACCCTTTGATCATCTTCGTGGCCCTTCTCTGGACCCTCTCCAATAGCTCAATGTCCTTCCTGTGTTGAGGGCTCCAGAACTGGACGCAATACTCCAGGTGGGGTCTCACCAGTGCCGAGTAGAGGGGTAAAATCACCTCTCTTGACCTGCTGGTCACACTCCTCCTGATGCAACCCAGGATTTGGTTGGCCTTCTTGGCTGTGAGTGCACACTGCTGGCTCATGTTGAGTTTGTCATCAACTGACACACCCAAGTCTTTCTCTGCGGAGCTGCACTCAAGCCACTCTCCACCCAGCCTGTATCTGTGCTTGGGATTGCTTCGACCCAGGTACAGGACCTTGCACTTGGCCTTGTTGAACTTCATGAGGTTGGCTTGGGCCCACCTCTCAAGCCTGTCAAGGTCCCTCTGGGTGGCATCCCTTCCTTCAGGTGTATCAACTGCACCACACAGCTTGGTGTCATCTGCAAATTTGCTGAGGGTGCACTTGATCCCACTGTCCATATCTCAAAACATTTTTTTTAGTACAACAATTGGACAATTTTTCTATATTTGATAGAGTATGGAGGATGATTTCTGACTCAAACTAGGATTTGGGCTACCAATGATACCTATTGGTCATTGTTCTGAATGACTTAGATAGCTGTGATAATTTAATAGGAATTATTTCAGTTTTAAACCGTGCTTACAGATGAAAAGGTGCTTTGTAAATAATTCCATACAGAATAATCCCCATCTGTGTTATGAGCACATACTCATCCAAGAACCATACCTTATGCTGAAATATGCATGCTGGTTTTTATTTGCTAAACTCTAACTTTTACTATAACTTTTTGCCATTACTCAAAAACTAGTATGTTAGATGTCTTTACTGAGGTACATGTGGAAATCATTATCAATGTTCTCACGGTAGACAATTAAAAACTGAAATTTTTACAGCAGCAGTAATAGCTGTGCAGGACAGAATTTGTTTGAATGCATAGGGTACTATTTTCTGTTACAAATTTATACTTACTTATATAAATCAATGGCAATCAGAGATCTTGAATTACAATTTCTAACATTGTGATTCTTCTGTTTTGCTACTTCTTAGATTCTCTTAATATTCCTTCTTCTATAAAATGTTTAAAAAAATAATTTCCCAACCATTTTAATAGGACATAAAAGAGCAGAAAAATCTTAAGAGAATAAAAATGTGTTAAAAACTACAATTACTAAAAACTCCAATATCTTAAGAACTATTAAGTATTGTACAAATCAAATAGAACAATCCACTAATAGTGGCACAGTGATACACTCAAGTGGGTCTGTAGATAGACTCAAGAGTTTACCGTAGTATAGTAAGAATAGTCAAAAGTGAGAATAGTCAAAACTTGAAATTTCATGCCTACATTTTAGGATGTATTTTAGTGCTTTAAAGTCAGCGTATTTTCTGATTTTAAGATCTTTTTTAGCAGCTGTGTGGCAGAATTTTGTACAGAATTGCTTGATCTACTTCATCATTTCTTCATATTATTTAATCATTTACTTAATATACCTAATTATCGTGAAGCTATTATATGACAGCCCCTTAATACTCAAAATCTCTTCTGACTTCTGTTTATACAGTTTCCAAATTTGTAATGTATTCATAAGAACAAATGAAGCTAAGATGATTAATTTCTGCCATCATGAAAAATTGTCTCTGAGGTCAAGGGTCTTCAACTGAAGATTTTTAAATAAACATTATATAATAACTGCTGATATTCACTTTAAAATTGTTCTGTATTACTTGAAGTACTGCTGATGGCATTGTAATACAAAGATAATGTACAGGCATGAAATTAATAGGCTTAACTAGGATTCTTAAATTCTAAACAAATATTAATATCTATCTTTCAGTGTGTCACAGAAACTACTGCCAAAACAAAATGGTAAACTCTACATATTAACTATTGGGAAACACACTGTAAGGTCTATAATACATAATAAAGTAGTGTATCATGTATTCTTTTATTGTGCACATTTTGATTTTAAAATGCAACTTAGAAAAACTGCCACGCTAAACAAGAAACTAATATTTCGAGACTTGTTACATTTCAACTGATGCTTTATTTTCTGCATCAGATATGATGCATAACGACACTTTGAAGACACAGCAACAAAGTGCACTGTATTCAGAGGTTTCAGAAAGAGAATTTAAGTGTATACTCTGAGCTTCTCTCTATAATAGTAATTCATGTTTGCATGCTGTTATGTTTTTGGAGGAGTTTGGACAATTTCAGAAGGGAAGTAAGAAACGTGGGATACTATATGCATACCTGCCTTTTACAAATATTCAGGTCAGAAATGAACTTCAGGGAATGGAGCACACACCTTCATATCATAATATAGTTTAAAAAAACTATTTAATAGGATCATACTGAACACGACTTCACTTGAGGTCCTTCCATTAATTGGAAAATTTAATCTCAGTGAAGACATTCACAGGAACTTCACTAAAGTTGTCTTTCGCTCTTCTCCTATTGCCATGTGCTCAATATGATCAGTCTCACTGCCAGAAAGCACATACTGTTTTCAGAGATGCCAATATGACAGTCAAGTAGTCTAGAATGATATTAAAAACTTGCAAACAAGCCAGACAGCCATGAGATAATTACATTTCATTAAAGTAATTTATATTCCTTAATATGTTATTCTTTCCCCAAATCCCTAATGGTATTAATACAAATTATCCAACCAACCATATTGACTGAACAAAATATACAGAATGTCTATTTGTCAAAATATAAGATGTATGATTTTTTTTGGTTGGAGAGATTGGCTTAAGAACAAAAATTTGTCCAAAGACATTGTTCTGAAAATGCACTGAGAAGGTTACCCCAAGGGTTATGTCTGAAAACTTCATGTCTTTATAACACATTAAGTCCATTGAGAGCTGACAAGAAACAAATCAACTGAAAAGAAACAAACAGAAACTTGGTAAAAGTATACAGAAGGTATGCAATTCAAATCAAGGCAAACAGGACTATGACTTCCACTAACCAATACCCACAGTTGTCAGAGCTGCCTTTCCTCCTTTCCTGGTTTTAAAGTTCATCCCACTTAATCTTCTATTAATATTTGTATTATTCATTATTGTATTATTATCAAATGAAAATAGGGCAAAAAATAAGTTATCTGGGGAAATAAGGGTACAACAATACTCCTATTTGCTCCTTTCAATGCAGCATTGCTTACAATCTAATCTTAGTCCAGACTGATGTTTCAATATCAAAATAACATTAGTATTTATTAAATAATCCCAAAGTTGCTGATTTTTAATACTTAATGTTCTTATTCTCTCTTTTTTTTTTCCCAAAACTTACAGTAACAGAAATTTTTTTTAGCTGAACATTGCATTGACATTGACTGGTCTCCAAGTATCTCAGATAATCTGCTGAAGCCTAAGAAAATTCAGAATCTATATACAATCAATTCTCATTTCAACCTACATTCAGGGAAAACAAAGAAACCAACACCTAAACCAAAAAAAGCCACCTTAAATCAGCCTGGAATGCAGCATAAAACTTTTACAGAAATTCAAGATTAGTAGATAGATGATCAATGCCGAGTACCCACAACTGGCAGGGAAATATTGATCAGTAAATAACCAAGGAGAAAACAAACCATCACATGTATAAGTACAACTGAAAGTACCATCTACCACTAGGAATAATGAATGCAAACCATGCACACAGCCTTAAGGACTCTTACAATGGAAAACAACAATTGTAAAAAGATCTGAAAGCAAGAAAACAGTGGACAGAGGAATGTGGTAAAGAATCAGTTATGCCTGGAGTTCTCATTGTGACACAGACCAAGGAATTAGCAAAATTGTTTGGAGACATATAAAGACATGGAGAGGTTGTGCTTATGCTGTGTTTTGCTCAAATGTAGCTGTCACTGAAATGCTGCACCCACAGTACAAAAAAGATGTTGTAAAAGATGGACAAAGTAAGGAATCCCAAATCTCATGCAAAATCATTAAGTTTAGGCATATGATCAACAGTACTGAAAGAACAGTGTCTATAACTATGTGGATGAAAATAAAACATAGAAAAAATAATTCCAGTGTTTCCTGTAGCTTTTGAAAATAAACTGGAATTCTATTATGGGAAAACACAGAATCAGAATGCTTAGAGTTGAAAGGGAAATGAAATGTCATCTAGCTCCAACTCCCAGCCTTGAGAGGTGATGCCTCCCACTAGACCAGGTTGCTCAAAGCCTGTCTTTGAATGCCTCCAGAGATAGAGCATCCACAGTTTCTCTGAGCAACCTGTCCCAGTGTTTCACCCCCCCCCAGTACAGAATTTCTTCCCAATACCTAATCTAAATCTCTCCTCTTCCAGTTTAAAACTATTACCTATGGCCAGACTCCCTGATAGAGTCATGCACCTGTTTAAATACTCAAAGGCTGCTGCAAGTTCTCCCCAGAGACTATTCCAGGCTTAACAACCCCAGCTCTCCACTCTACTATGGAGTAGAGCTGCTGCATAGTAACCTAGAAATAGTGTCACCAGCATTTCAAATATGAGCAAAGTACAAATACCCATTGATTAATATGAAATATGCAACACATTCCATAGAACTGCCTCTAGGTTTTGGTGATCCCATAGAACAAAAAAAAAGATAAAATATACTCCTTTTATATTATTAATTTTTATACTGAAATGATTATCAGGTTGATACATTTATTTCTCTCTCAGTAGACCACCATTAAGTGCTGTTTTCTATTAGTCTTCTCCATAATTAAAAAAAAGCTAAAATAGAAATTAGTAATTTTAACAGATCCATAAAGCTGTGACACAAAAAGCTCAGTAACAAAACAACCTCTTGGCTATAAACTAAACATTACGTCTTTTTCAAATTCAGTGACTAATAGTTTAGGATCCTCAAACTATCAAAGCTGCTATGCTCCATAAGAAGAGCTCCTCTAGCAAAGACACCAAGTCTTTAGAATTAACTGTTTGACTGTTTTTCTATCGTTATTTTAAAACAAAAAACATAGAGTTTGGGTCTTTACTTTTTAAAATGAACAAATAAACACAGAGATCATCAGTCTAATCTCATTGGACTGTATTTTGGCAAAGTCTTTTTAATATCCAAACTTACAAAATCGCTCTTATTATTATCTTGCAGACCACTCAGAATCTAAAACACTCTCACATAGCTTCCCTTGCTTACGGCAGAGTTGGAGAAAGGTTTTGAGAATCATCTGTCTTGCGTAACAGGAGCCATTGCTGAAGGCATAACAGTTACAAAAGAGGTAATGAAATAGGGTAGTGACAGTAAATTTAGAAAGTACCACAGCAGGCTTCATTTGAGGCAGCTAAGGATTGCAGCAATATCACAAGGTACCTTCTTAGGTGCATGTGCTCTGTGTTACTAAATCCTAAAACTCTCTGTAGTATTGTAAGGGCTAACAAGACTTAAAAGAAGAGATGGTGTCAGCATCATAAATGGGGTTGTACGTCTTCCAAGAATCAAAACATAAACAAACAAATAATACACCCAATAAACCCAGTAATTTAGAGTACCCTCTTTTTTTTTGGAGCACATAGTTTTAGCAATATTCTAAAATCAACAGAATTCACATAATCATTAAACCCATGCACAATCAGCATTTTCATTTTACTAAACTGTTCTTCTGTGTTGATCACAAATGCATTGTTTGCAACTAGTATGATTCTAGCTCTAAGATCTTAGGAGAAAGCCCAGCTGAAACTGAGACCACACTGCACCTGACAATGTGCAATTACAAAGACTCCATATCCTGAAGTCTTTATAATCTAATAGAAAACACAATACTTTGTATTATCAGAGCAGCTCTTGAGATCTACCCTACTGTTAGGCAAGAATGACCAAATACACATTCATTCAGAGCAGATTTTAATGTGTTTTAGCGATTCAATGAGATTATTAGAAGACAAAAAAGCTCTAGGAAGATTCAGCTTAATTTAGAATCTAGTTCTCTGGAAAGTATACTAAATCAGACTTTTTTTTTTTTAAAGTTTACTCAAAAAAGTTTTTGAATTTGAAGACAGAAGCAAAACTCAGGCTGTTTTCAACCTCTGACACATTTATAACACAATCTCCCTATTTTTTTCTTAAATGCATCAGTTTACTAAAATGCCAATACTAAAAACACTACATAAACCTTATTAGCAAACATAGTAATTCTACGTTGGAAAAGCTGTTTCTGTTTAATTTCTTCATTGTCTTCTAGTATTTTGGGGCTAGAATGTGCTGCATAGATTAAAATACAAGAAGACAAGCATACTGCCTTCTTTAAGAAACAAAACAAATCTCCAGAAACCATTCTGAAATCAGAAAAAAATTATCATATAGGTACACCTAAAATTCAAAAGAGTAAGATGATGAGAACAGTAGTCTATTACATTTTTGTTGCAATTTGTGCAGAAACTGGTATGTGCCACACTACACAATTCATTACACATGATTAAATCACTCAATTAAAAGTGTAGCTTTCAAGCAATCTGAGTATGTGTGACGAAAGAACAAGTTTATTTCTCCCTTTTATTCTGAATCCAGGCAGAATTATTGTTCAAATTTAGAAGGCATGCAGCAAATGTAAAATATTTAAACCAACAAATAATTCTTTTCCATAGTAGTCTCACTTTCATTGTGAAAATTAAACAGAGTAAAAACTTTTTTTAATTCTTACAAAGAACTAAAGCTTAAGATTTTGAGTGAGAAGCTATCATACATCTTCCATATTTTCTCTGTGTAGAAGTATAACAAAATAAAAAAGATTGAAGCCAAACAGTGTGTAGTATAAATAATGTCCTGAAAGTTCATCATAATCTTTATTGAAATAGTGTGAGGCTTTTGTCATTTTTAGTTTTGGAAAGAAAATTAATTGCCTACACTACTGCAAGACAGCATGATGCCGTCAACCAAAGTGAAAACAAACTTCTTCAGGGAGAAATAAAAAGGACAAAAGAAACAACTATCCTCCTCCTTCCAAAATGTTTTCTAACAAGTTATTGTTGACAATGAGGTACTTAGTAATTCTAACAAAACAAGATGAAATGTTTCAAAGAAATTACTTTTTAGAAAATTATAAATCCAGTTTTCAGCCTGATAAACTGTTGGTCTGTCTTCCAACCCTAACCTTCCTTCCTCCATAGTTTTAAAATTCTGTCTAATTTAAAACAAATTTCACAGAATTATAAAAAATAATGAAATTTTACAATTTGTAATTTTTAAAAAGCAACCTGATATAGAAAATGAGATATTATTGTTCACAAACACGGGAATAGGTGCAGTGTGTAGATCTTAGCTGAGAATTCACAGAAAAGAAACACCTTACAGAGCCCCCCACAGTGGAAAATACTTCCACTGGAATTTAAAGATAACTACAAAATACAAACCCCTAGGAATTCTAACTTCAATACTTCTGCTGTCTGCTAAACACACTGGAAATAGAATTAATCGACATTTTTAAAAATTCTTTTCTACTATATTCAGAGAATCATTAAGTGATTTTTATCTTTGTATTGTGGCAAAACGTCTAATCCAATAGTGAAAATAATTTTATTTCAGCATGAAAACATTGTAATACATCTGGTTTACATCAGTGGTGGTTAGCTAGTACTCTTACTAGTAATCTTTGAATATTAGAAGCCTGATAAAATATGCATTCATGGAGGAAGGAGCACAATTGAAGTAAATTACTTCTTAAATATTTTTAGGTTCTTATCATGATTGCTCATATTTTCATTGAAAAAACACATCAAATACTAAATAAAAAATTTCCAATGAAATATGAATGCCTTTTTTTTCTGGAGAAGATAACACACCCTTGTGCTGTCACTGTACACTTTCAAATATTCTAGATATTTCAGAAAACTCAGGTGACCGTCACCTGTGCATATTTTTCTTCTTTGTCAGCAAAGGAAGATCACGATTATAAGGTCAAATACAGATACTCAGACACTCTGGATCTTTTTGTTATGATTGATCACACGTACAAATGTAGAAAAGAAGAATACTGGAAGTTAGCTGCAGGGCAGAAGTAAATATTTCATTTAAATAACTCAAGCATTTCACCATTATTTCCATGCATTCTGCATGCTGTCTCTCTCTACAATATAGCACAACACTTTGGACAAATAAATGAACTGACAAGTCTATTTGAAATGAACAATAAATATTAAAAATCCAGACAAAATTCCATCCTTCAATATCCACCTATCACTGGTCAAACTCATACATTTCTCCCTTCACTCCTCTCCTCATATTAGCAAACACCTTCATAAAAGAGTCTAAAAAGGCTGTCAGTAAAAAGGAATTTACTGTATAACATCTAAGTACAAAATATAGTTCATTGCAACCTGACAAAAATTGACTTCCAAAATTAGGATAAGTAAATATAGCTAAAGTATTTTTTAGACAGTTTAAGGGCAGATGCTGATTCTTTGCTGCTTTCTTTGAATAAACATTAGGGTTTTCATAACTAAGGAAATTTTTTTTAACCAATTAACTTTTTAAAAGCAACATAACATGAACTGGCTGTCTTGTCCAGCATGCTTACTAAATGGCTTTACTTTATGGCTTTTCTCTAAAATGAGATGGTAATGAGAAGCTGTATGTGATGGCTAGAATTTAAAAAATCTGTTGGGATGAAAGGTTCTAAATAAGATTAATGAAGCTGTCCATGAAAATGGCCACAAGTCCTATTTGTACTAATGTATATAATTAATATGTATAGAAAGTTATTCCCAAGTGTTACCTTTCCCTGATGGTTTTATGTAAGCATTTTTCATGGCTATTTATTCACATCAGTAGACTTAGAAAGACTCTAAAGCTTTCTAGGGTGCCATTAAGAGACACTGTTCAAATCTCCTGTTTGTCTATCTTCATCTATGAATCAAATACCACAGACTAAATCATACGCCATCGTGAGCTCCTATGCAACATGAAATGCACTGTTGAAAGACTTATGAAACGAAACCAGATAAATGTTCTAATATAATCCTCCTTCAAAGAAGTCATTCATCTGGTCACTCATTTGCCCGAACTTCCAAGATACGATCAGATTAACAACTTTATTTTATAGCATAAGCTGAACATGAATTGTATTCTCACTAACTACAGATGTCCAGAATAGCTCTAAAAGTAACACAATTTCATTAGTATGAAAAAATTACATTGTTCACCACCTTTTATAGATGCACAAAATAGGTATTAACCTCAGCCTCTTTCCCAGATTTCCACGTGCTATTACTCTATAGTTCCTTGACCTGGTGAGGATGAATCCCCTAAAAAGTGAGGCTCATATAGTCAGGCACCAGGAAGTTTAACTGATCACTCCAGGAGCATTGCTTCCCCCATTCAGACAAAAAGAACATGCTTATTTGTTCTTCACATGTATAAAAATTACAACACTATGCATCTATGTGTGCTACTAGTTATTGTAAAAATTTTCACAATGAAATGTTTGAAAAATGCATCTTCAGTAATTACTTGTAAGATTTAATTCAAGTATTTGAAAAAACAGTGCCAGGAATTAATATACAACCTAAATATAGATATGCATTTTCCTCTAATGGTGCAAGAACAGGCAAAATCACATAAACAATTTTAAATTTATTGTTATAGCCCTCAGACATTTTAAGGTCCCACTACCAGCAGTGACAAATTAATTAAGAACTTTTAATAGGATACAGTAAATTAGGAATGAAGAATAGTGCATAACTGCGTAAAGTAGAGAAGAATGAAGTAACTGATACAATTATGAAACAACACTTCTTAAAGCTTTACATGACAAGAAAATGTTTACTACAAATTCAGGAGAAACTATTTTGATATTTCATCAACTCCATTATTAGCATCAAGAGCAGTGAGTAATCTTTAGCAGTAAAGGAAAGATTTTAGGGATTTTATTTATCCATAAATGTTTTGTTTATAAAGGTTACAGTATTATTTAATATTTTGCTTGGCATCAGAAAGAAAGATTAACTATTTTACTAGGAATTGTTATATCCTCCCTTTATTAGCTGAAAATGAGGTCTTTCCATTGGTACAGCACTTCAGCCAAGAAAGGCTTGTAAATTTGTTCATAAGATGACCTTAAGCCATGAAAAGAAGTTAGGGCCCAGGTGTCTGATGCAGATCTTAAATTAATTGTTTGAAACATTTCTTCTGAGAACTCAAAAACAATGGACACAAAATCTGACAGGCATGAGATATCAAGACTTTTTTTAATAGGGGCAGTAAGGTGCTGCACTCAGAGGCATTTAGTAAGAGGGCAATGTTCTGTATAAAGAAAACAATTGAGTTTCCCTGAATATATGATCCAGTTAATATGGAACTTATGGCCTTCATGTAGACAGGCTATCACGTTTACACTTTAGTGCTTAGTTCATAATATTTAGTTGAAGTACTAGAGATGTTAAAAATTCTGAGAACCTCAGAAAATAAAACAAAGACTGCGGAATTTTTTTCTATACATTCTGACAGATCTATGGCCTTTCAGATTTTTCCTTGCAATATGAAAGACACTATAATATTTACCATGATCATTCTAATAAGAGTCCTGTAAAACAAGCTAAATTGTTTCCTTACTGATTCCACATTCTAAATTTTCTGTCTTTTATGAAATATAAAGCCATCACAGACATCTCTTTGACCAGAAAGAATACTCTGCTGCATTTTTACATTTCTATGAAAATACTTCATATCACCAAGAAAAATTACTCAAAATTGAACTGTGGGAATAAAAATTATTCAAACAGAACAAAGTTGAACCATTCAAATAGAATCCAAACTGAAACAAGAATCAGAGATTATTGGTATAACCTTTCACACTCTCTGAAGTAGGAAATAAATCTAAAATACAAAATCTAAAATATGAGGTTTATATCTGGGGGAAGATAGAGTAAAATATCCACCCAATTACCACTGTGTTAAGGAGCATGAGAATATTTGGCCTCAAGCACTGAAACACTTTTTTTTCTCTCTCTCAAATCCTCTGATTCCACTTCTGATGTACTCCAGAAAGCACAGCTTAAATTTAGTGGTTATTAAATCATCAATATCCATATAATCCAATTTAGATATAAAAGAGAGAAATCACTAGTATGACCATGACTTTCATCACTGAAGCCTCAGTTCTCCTTATCTTTTTCCTTTAAACATCTACAAGACATCAAAAAATGTAACATTCCTGACATTATAGCCCCATGTAAGGAAAATCTAGAGAAGTTAGAAGGCTTGGATAAGTGAAAATGTAAATTCTGGACAATTCAATGCATGAGCAATTTAATAAAGATCTGTAACTTGCAAGAGTTTCTATATCCACAGTATCCTGAGAAGGCTGAGTGCAACTAGTTAAGGACAGCACTCAAAAATTTCATAATCTCACTGATTAATTAAGGTCCTGTGTGACCTAAAAAATAAACATAATATCCTTCATATTTATGCCTGTAAATGAAATTAAATACTTGATAAATTAATAATTATGTAATGGCAATATTTTCAATACAATAAAATAACAGAAAATAGATTTCAATCCTTGACTGTTTTGTGGGAAGCACACATCACTCACTCACCAGTAACAATAGGAGATATATTATGAACACAAAGAAATGGTTTAAAAATTCAGACACAGAACCTAATTATTTTGCTATTAAAAAAAGAACCTCCAAAAATAATAAAATAAATCTACAGCCCAGAAGTGGATACTAAGTATAGACTGATTAGCAGTTCATAATACCAGCATAAAGAACAAATGTTCTCAGTGTTCTATACTTTTAAATAAGAATACTATTTTTAAATTCTCAGGTAATGACTCAGGAATGTAACTTGACAGTCGAGTTATGAAACTGTTGAAGAATTTATCTTTTTGTGGTGTCTTTTTATCATTTATCTATGAACACCCTCAGCCCTGCACCACTTCCCCCCCATACTTATTGTTTGCTTCTTTGCTGTGTTTTTCCTGGCATTCATTTCCAGTGCAATCTATAGGGTTTTTTTAATTTTGCACATGAAATGAAATATAGATTAGGACTGCAAGGCACACCACAAGAAGAAAAAATTTAAAAATTTAGATAAATGACTGCACATAATATTTTCTAACATTCAGCCATGGTAAGACCCAGCTATATGACATAGCACCTGAGCTACCTTGATGGTGGTATTTCAGTTTGAATAATAGTGTGCTATTTTGAGAACATATGCTCCAGAAAGAGCAATAAGCACAGGAAATAAGAGTCAAGTTGTCTAGCTATCATGTGAAAACAGATAAGAGAACTGCAGCTTTTTACCAAATGAGAGGTAATAGGGACAACAACTGCAGCCTATAAGAACAGAAGGGGATAAACATCAGGGGGTAGATAAAACCAAACTACAACTCGGTGTTGGTACAAAAACAGATAAACTAAGTGCAAATGCAGGAAACTGAAGAAGTTAAAGTCATCAAGCATTAATTAGTGAAGAGACAGAAAAACCTTTCAGTCAGAATAATGGCAGCGAAACCAATCTTTAACTACTTTCAAGACAGAGTTCAATATGTTTCAAGGGGATTATATGACCTGCTATCTGTAAAGCAACCTTTTAAATCCTGTCTCCTAATCACAAAATAAGTCAATTACAATTTCTTAAAAATCTAAATGTTGTATTTCTTTTAAACACCACAAGTTCTCCTCTCAGAAATTATCCACAATAAGTTCATTTAAATATTCATGACTTGAAATGAAACAATTCTATTATTAGGCTTCATTCACATTCCATGTAATGCATAAATGTTGTTTAATATCATGCCATTGTGCAGCGAAAAGGAACACACCTCCCCTCCCCAAATACACCTAAAAGAATGTAATTACCTCTTAACCTATATTAACATAATCACACATTTTATTTCTACATTAACATTTGACTCTGTTTTATTGAATGTTAATGAACACATTTACTTTTCCAAAGCAGTCCTACCTGGAAATAGTATTACACATCTCAATGTTTTGTGTAATTTCTTTTCTAAAACAGTTCCTTGTTGAATATAAGACTATTCACCTGCTTCTGAAAGCATTTACAGAGAATTCACATTAATTCTGAATATGGTTCACTAAGCAGCATGATCTGATTAATAAAACAAGTTCCTAATCTATTAAATCAAAACTCTCAGCTGTTTTAGCTGCTTGGCTAATGGAAATTCTAATAATCTCTTCTGTCCGCTTCTCCGAAGCCTAATATTTTTCAAACAAGAATTACTAAAATAAAGAGCCAATGAAGAGAATGGGAACAACATAGCTTCAGACTAAACACTCTCCCACATAAAAAGGTTAACTAGCATTGGGTCTGCATTCTTGAGATTAGCTGGAATATTTTCACACTCTGTGAATTTTGATCAGAAAGCTAGTTTTGTCTGTGGGAGTCAAAAAAATGAAATGTTAGGGAGAAACTCTTAACTTCCAGAAATTTCCAACACCAGGGAAAAATAAAAAAGAATAAGTCTGATGGACTGAAAAAAGAAAAACTTGGTAGAAATCCATTTGGCAGACACACATTCAAAATGTTCTCATACATTGTATAAGAAAAATCCAAATGGATAACACACGAGAAGGAGAATAGCTCAAAGGAAATGGAAGACTGTTTCCTTCTTGTTCTAATCTGAAATCTATGCTTCTGCCCAAGAAGCCATTATTTCTGAGTCGCTCAGTGTGAGGCTCAATCCAGTATCAACTCCTTCCTCAATGATAAGTAATGATATTAATCTCTTCCAACTATGAAACATGCTACACGCATAATGCATTTACAACATCTATGATAATTTAATCTAGGCACTCTCCAAAATCAACCCCTTCTCAGAGAGAAAATACCATTCTAGAAAAAGGTTAAAAAAAAAGAGTGCAAACAGATTTTCACTGGATCCAGGTATGGGCTTTTTTCACCAGTGCTCATTTTAAGATGCTCAAGGATACCAGAACAGTGCTGAGAGGCAAAGCAAAGAAGAAAGAGTAAGGTTTTGTGACACTGTACTATTGTTTATCACAGAGATACTCATGTCCTATGTTTATATGTGTTTCAAAGAAATGCTTAAAAGTAGGACAGAGAAAGGGGAAAAAAAAAAATCACTGGAAACACATGTAAACTCTGTTACCTTCTACACGCACAAGGACCATTTTTAATTCCTTGGTGAAATTCTATTTTGTCAGCCAGATTTTAGCGTTTCAGAATTGGAAGTGTCGATAGTAATTTGCAGAAAAAATTTTACCTGAATTTTAATTACTTTAGCTTAGTGTATTACTTGAGTTATATCTTTTTTTTTTAATACTTACACCATATGATTTGGTTTCTTTTCCAGTTCATCAGTTTTAAAGTCAAGAAATAGCAGTCTAAATTTTAAAAGGGTGACTCTATGCAATGACATTCAAAAGACATGATTGATTTTTTTAACTGTAGGCCAAAAAATAGATTGGTGTTGCATTCAAAACAAAATCCTATCTTTAATGTTAGATAGACCTAACTTCTTTCAGCCTGAAATCCAGTAATTGAATCCAGCAATTCAATTGTACACATGCTGATTGGTTTAACAATTTTTTTTCTTATGCACAGGTAGTAATTTATAATGTGAATACAGAGTTTAGTCAAGCCATGTTATTCATCTGAACCCATCAACTTGCAAAACATCAGTTTAGAATTAATTCTTCATACCCATTACCATTTCAATCACACAAGAGGGAAATGAAATAAACTAGCAAGAAACTAGGGTTATTATTTTCCTTATGATGCTGAAAGAGCCTGCAAGATGAAAAGCATACAAATTGGAACTGGACACATAGGAACTAAGTGGCTATTCTGTCACACCGCATTTTGCAAAAAGCATCTTCAAGGTTCTTTGATTAAAATAAGAAATAGGCAAAATAAGCAATACTTGCAAGACACAGTTCACGGAATACCTCTTGTAGAGTTCAACATCTAATCACACTTCTTCCACAAGATTTTAAAATTACTTCTGCTAGTAATAACTATCAAACAGAAACTAACGAGGACTTGAAATAAGTCAAAGCAAATATCTAACTGTGAAAGTATCACAATATAATATGTTACCCTATATTTTATTCTTTAAAAATGTATTTTTAAATGAGCTAGCAAAAATTCTTAGTCAACAAGAAAAACAGAAATATCAAACCAAAATTGCTTCTGCCCCCTGTATACTAGAAATCCTCCTTAAATGAACTGCAAAACTATATAGAGTACCAAGAACAACAATTTTCTAATCACTGCAGGAAAACAGAAAATGAGTTAATCAAATCATACCTGGAGAAATTGCTTGGTTTTCACATGACCCACGTCTCCAGCCTCTACCTGTGCTCTCGATAGCTTCTCTTCAGTTTCAGCCAGCCAATTACTAAAGCTCTTCATGTCAGAATGAAAAAGCTTCCACTTTTCCAAAGATTTGTCAAACCGTCTGCAAGTATAAAAGGAGATGAAATAATCATCTATTGATAGTTTGTTTATTGACTACAAAAATAAAAAAGCAAAAAGCAAAAAAAACAGCTGGATGTCTCAGGTTAATGGCAACATGTAGCAGCATTTCTAACAACTAAAATGGAAACATGGCACCATTTCTAAACAATGAAACTGTCATTAAGCAAATGTGTCACAAGGCAGTGTCTTCTAATTTTTTTTAATCCTTTTCAATGTTTCAAATTAATTCCATGGTCAAAAATTTGTTTTCAATGTACAGCTTTATTGACCCACATTAATTCACATCATAGGTACAAGATTCACAGGCCACAATGTAGCCGAGTATCTCCTTCTGTCAGTTTACTTAGATTCTAGCACGAAAAAAACATTAATGCTGATAAAAGGCTAACACACCTTAATAATTTGCTGTATCTACCAACACTGCAGACTAACATACTGTGTTGTGAGAATGCAATGTTTTTTGATTCCTTTACAAAGGGGAAATAACTTAAAAGATCTGTGACACATCTGACCTATTATATCATGAGACAAAGGATAAAAAAAGCCATGGACAAATTCTTCAATACTTACTTCCCAACTTTATTCTCATGAGATGATTCTACTATTTTAAGGGGATTTTTTTGTTTGTTTTTTATGGTTATTTGGGGTTTATTTATTTTTTAGGTTTTTTTTAGAAATATTAATTGTGGTATTATATGTGATACTGATGCAAAAGACTTTAATAGAAATTACTGCAGTGAGAAACAACTCTGAAGGATCCCATGCACAATATACTCCAGTTGTACCCTTGTACTGAAACTTATTTTATCTGTCTCTACAATGGATACCAATGCCCATTTACTAGGATTGTGAAGAAAATACAACTTTGTTCAAATTACTTTCTACTTGCATAGTGTAAAAAAACCCACAAAATTAAGCACTCCTCAAATAAGAATGATTCAAAAAGAATTAAAATGTTAAAAAATTGGAGTGCGTGCAATAAGCAAGTACCATATCTACAAGTGTACAGTCCACTACATAAAAGATGATTAAGTACTTGTGGCACTTTCGGAAAAGCTCATATAGCTTTGTCCAAAGTGATTGATTGATATTCCAGTTCAAGATCAACTTGACTTAGTCACTGAAAAGTCTAACGAAAACACTTCTTTTTTTTTTTTTTTTTTTAGTGCAGATGGCCTATGTTTTAACAAATTCAGTTATCATATGTTTTGGATGGGTTTTGAAATGTGATCACTTATCAAAGATTAGCTAGAACATTTTGTTAGCAAGTCACATGCTAGTGTTCCTTAGTTTAATAATCCTCCTTTATAGCTTTTAGGGTATGCTGAAAGAATAAAAACAAAGATGCTCAATTATTTCTCTAGAAAGTTATCTAGGCCTGGATGGACAAGCTACACACCTGCTTGAATGCTGAAGAGTTTCATTCACCATACAAAATTGCATTACTATTGTGGGAAAAAGATCACCTTTCCCACTGTACTGACAGGTATTTTTTTTTCTAAGAAGTTTTTCTACCTATCTGTTTGTAATATACTTCCACCTTGGTTGCCATGTTTTAAAATCTTTCAGTACCACTCCATATGAATAGTAGTATACCCATTCATAGCCATCTATGGAAAGATGTATACCAAGAATCCCTGGACCTCCTTTACTGGTACAGTATTTATTTTGTTGAGCATATTCATACAAATGTATAGTTTTCTTACTTCTAACATAATACATGTGGCAATCTCTTTTTATGAATAATGAACAAAAGAGAGTTCAGCCAGCAAGCTGTGAAACAGACATTGTACTCAGTTTGTCACTTTCAGATGGGCAAAACCTAAGGCGTAGAAAAAGCCCACAAGACATCTATGAGAATGATATTCATAAAGTGGTGAAAGAAAAATAATAATAATTAAAACTTTTAAAGACACATTATAAAAGAATGGAGGAGATTTTTCAGAGTCTACAATTTGCATATGATAGTAGTCCCCTATCTGTGAATCAACTCTCTTGTTTCTCAAGTAGAACTTGATTCATGGGCCCTGAGGTTAACAGCTGCTGAACACCAGAGCCTTTATTTGATTTAAAACATAAGAGTTACTGCTTAGTCTTACTCAGTCCAAATAGGCATTCCAAACCACTCTCACAAATTACTATGTGATCAGTAAATTTCATTAGAAATGGACACAGACAAATGCTCAGAATAGATTAGGTAATCTTTACTATATTGATTTTAATATACCTGCATGTCTTATAAAGCCACAGCAAAGAAAGTGTCATAGACCAGTACTGAGCAACCAAATATCAGTCATGCCATCAACAGATGGAGAAAGATGCAGTCTGGGACAAATTAATACACCACAGTTTTCATAATCTTCCTAGTTAAATGAAAAATTATTTCACAGAAAATAAGACTTACAGACAAAAAAGCAGTTTATGGAAGCACCTCTATAAGCCTTTATGAGCTGGCAGCTTCCTATGGAAGCTGACCTGAATCTCCTTGCTCCCTATAAATTCAAGCTGTACTAAGTTTTTAGTATACTGTGAAGCTGTAATTTAAATAGCATTCCCCCAGATTTTATTTCAGAAGCCATTATCGACCATCTAATAAATTGTTAGGAAAGTCAAATACAAAATAATCAGTACATACAATCTGTGTCTATGTAAGAAAGAAAAATGAATGCAGAAATTTATAGTAATTTCTACATAGTAGCATTTTGGTGGTATATCATTGTTGAGGCAACAAAGCAAGTACTACAAAACATCTTTCAAGAATAAGCACAGCTAATGCCCTCAAAATATTTCTGTTGAATACATTAGGTAAAATTATAATTTCAAAACATGTTTTACAGAAAAGTATTTTGGTAATCAGACATCTCCTACACTGCTGTAACATCATCCTCCACAGTAATTTTCTTCTATGTTCTCTTCCCTCTATACAATATAGCACTCTTGAGATGTTTATATCTTTGGCCTATTAATTGTGTGCTTTGCATTTTTGGCTTTTTCAAGCAACTGCAGACATCAGAGTTTTCAAATCACTGGCTTGAATGTGGTCTACTTTACGTTGCTGTTATGAAACCCAACCATCACCACAGTTGACCTCTTATATATGCTTAAATTCTGTTCAAAAGAATATATTGAGATTCTTAGTCAATATTTGTGAACACTCTTCTTGGCCACAAGTGAACATAGAAGTAGTTCAAGATCTACCACATGTCTTGTTTTTCTTAGCAATATTTTAAGCTAATTTTAAAAATTAGCTGTTTAATCTGTTTAAAAATTGTAGACACTCACCCAACGTATTTATTAAATTGATTGTGATAATTTATCAGGTTTATTATATTTAATTTTTCAAAATTAGTCAAATCATACCTAAAAAGCATATTATCTTATTTTTTTTAATTACTTCAACTCTGGACTACAAGAAATCCTGTTTTACATTAAAATCTAGAAAATAAAAGTAAAAATAAATTCCTTTTGGTACAGTATGCTTTCTCATTTTGGACACTACATTAAAAGAGATTTCCTCTTGTTCCTCAACAAAATTAAATCACTTTTCTCAATACAAGGAAGTTTATCAGCAGCTTAAATTCAAAAATTTCAGTAGGGGGTGATGTTGGTATCACTGAGTTTATATGACAGCACTTGCAAATTGAACCTCTTGCCACTCTCCTTTCTTCCTCCTTTTGCTTTGGTTAATAGGATTTTCAAGGAGAAAAGAAGAAGAAAGTTGTAGTGAGAAGAGATGTGTATTTAAAACTTATAAGATTAAAATACTAGTGTTTATTGCTCATGTTGCAAAAAGGACAGTTATTTTCCATATACCAAGCATAAACCAATATTAAGAATCAGTAAGAAAAAGAAGAAGTTTATGGACAGGCAAATCTAAAATTCAGTGCTCTTTCAGTGATTAAATGTACTTAAATACTGTTACAAGGTTAAGAGATAATGCACTTAGTATCATAGAATCATAGAATAGTTTCGGTTGGAAGGGACCTTAAAGATCATCGAGTTTCAACCCCCCTGCCATAGGCAGGGACACCTCCCACTAGATCAGGCTGCCCTGTTTGAAAAGAACAGTAAAAGATACAGTAAAAGATACACTTCCTGCAGTGGCATATGCAAAACCGAGAGTGAAAGAGGCCATCATTGCAGTTTCATGCTCACACTGCATGTTGTGGGACACCCCTCCCAGCTTTAACTAAGTGGAGAGGTTCCCCTGCTAAATCTGCATATTACAAGATTTTATACACAGTACTACTTTAAATAGCTTTTTACAAAGCAAAAACAAAGACACTTTTGTTTGTTTGTTTTGCTATTTGCAATCCTGTTACCAGGTGGCAGGCTCAAAACACACAAAAGGAGAAAACTCATTAACTGCAAATGCTGAGAAGCTAAGTTGCAGAGGTCTTGGTACAGCAGAATGTAGATGCTAAAACTTATCAAGTGCATATGTAAAAGAGCAATGCTCTAAGGAGTATGAGAACCCAGAAAGACTGTGGCTCAGGAATGAATCCCCAAGCACACTATTTGAATGTTAGGAAGGTGTCATTACAGGTCTTGTCATTTGTGTGCTCTTTCCTAAGGATCTACCCTCATTTGCTGTTAGAACAATCATGAAAATAAAAAACCCCGTATATCCATTCATCTGTGTCTTTATCTACTTAATCCTTTACCCTTTTATGGGCATGAGTGAAAATGGTGTGGATACCATTGTGACTGACATTTGGGCAGTATTTTCTCTTTGAGGTGTCCTCCTCCTCTTCTGTTTCTCTTAGCATATGCTTGATAAACACAAGTGGGTACCCTGAAGTTAAGTGCTGGATTCCACATAGACTCCAGGCTAGAATGTAAGATTTGCATGCATTGCAAAGAGCTTCAGCATCATCCTTGAGCCCTGACACTTAGTAGCCTTATTCCTCTAACTAGAATGTGTTAAAGTTGAGAAGTAAAAAAACAACTGGTACACCACCAGCCTAATTCCTTTCTGTATGCACTGACACTCCAGTGGGGAACTTGTTAAACAATGGGTTGAGGGAGCAATTTCCTCTTTTCTCATTAGAATTTAAGGGATTTGTTTTACCTCTGGGAAGCAAGGAAGCAAAAAGGAAAC
The DNA here is from genome assembly GCA_013400935.1 of Turnix velox. NCBI lineage: Eukaryota > Metazoa > Chordata > Aves > Charadriiformes > Turnicidae > Turnix > Turnix velox. Next base: position 713,051 of record VZTY01034089.1, read on the forward strand.
GAAAGTCAACTGCTGAGGAAATAATGCATCAGAATATATATTACACTATTAAAATGTTGGTGTTTTCACTCTTTCAAAGATTATCACTTTACTAAATCTTTGGAGTTGACTTGCAATAAGTAAAGTTTAATATTCTTTGGTAGTACTGTACATGATATAACATGACGGTTTATAGATGGCAATTTGAGTATGCTGTCAGTGGAACTTGATACAATGGGATTGAACTAGATGTTCCATGTCCCAAGGCTGCCATTTTCAGTGAGCCATGCAAAGGAGGAAGGAAAGACCTTTGAATACAGGAAAGTAACAAACAGAAGATGGGAAGCAAAAGGTTACTAGTTTGTTGCTGTAAACCAAATCTTAATTTTGCATCTGTTTCAGTTAATTCCTTGAAACTTTGATAATGTATGAAATCCACTTCTATGACAGACTTTTCCTCAGCAAAACCTCACAGCCAGTTGCCCCATATGAAAGGAACACTATTAGTTATAAACCTTCCTAAATGTCATGACTTATGTCATAGAAATTATTACTATTAATCTTATTCATAACATTGGAAAAATATTCAGTAAACTTCATTTCTATACTGTTGCTAAACAATGCACTGTAGGAATATGCTAATGCTAACCTACAAATTATGCAATTTTGTCAACTTGATTCAGCACAATTAGCACCTTGTAAAATACACAAAACATCAAAGTAGTATAAATAATCATGTATTAGGATGTGAGAACATTAACTTTAATACTTAAGGCCATTCTTACAATAATAAAACAAGAAAACTTGCTTTTGTCAAGCAACTTCTTCAAGTAAATTGCTTAAAGAAACAGCTAACCCATTTTCAGAGGTTTTGATGTTTTCATTTCACAGAATTCATGTCTTTTGAGTGCTTAATTTACATTTAATTTACATATCCTCCCCATATTTGGAGTACAAGTAATAATCCCATTTTAAACACTGATATGTTTAAGATCCTGCTCCCAGGTTTTGCTATAGGTCCATTCTGGGACAAGACTCAGTTTATATTCTAATAATAATTCTACTCACACCCCTACATCCTGCCTTTCACCCATAAAATTGCAAATGACAAGAAATAAAAAATAAACTGCAACCAAAAAAAACCACCATAATAATGCCATCCATCATTCTAAAATGTAATTCCTCTCCTCTTCCTAGAAAGTAGGTTCTTCAGTATTGCATATAAATTAAAATAATTTTTAATTACAATTACATCATAAACATTTTCTGCATCTTGAATTGTATTGATTGCATTGTTCTTGCCCCAGTGGTCTGCAACTCAATTTCTCATCATACATTTATATCATACCATTCAGTATCAATCACTGTACTAAAGACACAACTAAATCTGCTATGAGAAGGCACGATCATGTCAGTTATGCTAGTATTTAGACACAGAAATTCAATTTTATGACACGAGAGACCAATAAACTTAATAACTCCTCAAAAACTCCATCAGGTTCTATGAATGCCACACGTCAATAGTATAAAAGGCAAGGCACTGTATAATTTATAAGACATACATTCTTCTTCCACACTAAAAAAAGATTATTTACAATGCATATGAATTAGTTAGGCTTTTTTCATAGAAGGTTTTCCTTCATCAGAAGAGAAACAGAATTTGAGAGACCTTTGGCTACATGATTGGATTAAAAGCAGATAACTTTTCCCCAGAGAAAATAAAGAATAGATTGATTGTTACTTAGGAGAGAGAGAAGCCTAGTGCAACTCTCTTAAACAAATAATTAGTACAATTGTTAATAAAAGTACAAATCCCATAGCTTTCCAAAGCAAAACAGTCAAATTGCCACAGTGAGATAACCCTGAATCATGCTTTTTACATGAAACGAACAGTGGCTCAATTTGACAGTGATCCAATACAGTATTTCTGCCTGTCCATACAGGATATGCACACAATCATCCTCACAATGAGTGACAGGATGCTCCAAGTACGTTATTATTATCCACACTATAGTTGCATCCACTCAATGAAATAAAATATGGATGAAAAAACTGCATTAACTTCTCACTGTCAGGGCTCCACTCCAGACTCTACAGTGTCCTCCAGGAGGTCTGGCTTACTTTAGGCCAGCTCTGATGTGGCACAGCAGCATGACATGTGATTGAGCTTTGTGAAGACCAGCTACATGCTGAGAGCCTTCATCTGGGGTTTCTGCCCAGAGCTGCAAAGGCATGTTTAAGCTCAGGCCTGATCTGGGCTACTCTTTAGGTATGTCCTAGGTACACCTAGCTTACTGCACCCAGCCTGGTTCTGCTGCCCACCTCCATGCAAGGTGGGACCACTGGGTCAGGTCCCTCCTTGCAGTCCTGTACTCTCAAAAATGCCATACTCTGCCAAGCCTCTGTAGGCTGCTTACCTATGCCCTTGTTCCCACATGCCAAGGGTCCATTAACTGCCAGAGTGTGTTAGAGGGGCTCCTAGATAGCACCTCTTCTAGCTTTAGTTCCATCTGAACCACAGACAGTTTGTGCATTTTTTAGTGTGGCAAAGAGCACAGCAAGCAGGAGATCCTGACCCAGATTGAAATATCCATGAGATGTTCTAAGTTAACACTGTGAAATCCAGCAGTAACATCTGGTTCCCAAGTTTTACTGCTGGGTACTCAGTTTATTCCAACATGGTGCCGGGCATACACAAGTGTGGTGTTGACTTTACTGTGCTTTCAAGTGCTTTGATTCCAGTCTGAGGGCAGATGTGATGAGACAGATAAATGTAACTTTTAACTTAGAGTAATCTCATAAAAATTACATGCATTCTAAATTCTAAGAGTAAATTAATAAAAAGAAACTACAGCTTCATAGCCTGTGCACAGAAACACGTATGAGACTCAGAATTATAGTTGTATCCCACTGGGGGAAAATGCTTCTCACAAATTCCACAATTACCATCATAATTCATATATAAAAAATTCATGTTAGCAAATCCATGGCCCAGAGCATATTGTTTAATGCAGTGTTGGAGGTATATATCACACGATGTCCCATCAGTCCTTCTCTCTAATCATTGCTTAAATCCTGTGATTTTCAGTGACAGAATTCTTAGTTCGACCTGTAACAACACATGATTTATCCTCCAAAATTCAGTCCTGTCCAGTTCCCTATATCCACTGCCTACATCAAAATCCCACTAACAATGGTGGTTTTAGAGCTGGAGGAATAATTGAAAACTGATTACATTATTTAATGCTGGCTATTGACTCCTTAAGCCTGACAGATGTTACTTAGCCCATTTAAGGTGTTGTAGATTTCTACAAAAATATGTATACTGGTCTAAGTAAATTAGACTTTGTTTCACTGAAAATCCGAGTAATAGCACAATACTGAGCATTATATTCTTAAAATACTTATGTTTATATTTGTGCTAGGAATTTTTTCCCTTTTAGAATTTTCTCAGTCAGTTAAAAACATTTTGGCATGTGATCACTCTTACAAACTATACTTAAATTTCTAATAAAATTTAATAAAATTTAACAGCTTTTCCTGTTTGGATAATTCATTTTTTATGAGAAACACGACTCCAAGTAACTGTTACTAGGACTTACTTTAAGAATAATGTATAGTAAACAATTCTATTTTTGTTAAACCAAAATATTGATGATATTTACAGGAATAATAGAAAAAGCAAAAAAATTTGTATTAATACAAGAGAGAAACAAGGAGAAAATATTTCTGAGTCAGAAATATTCTATTTGTATAAAATAATTTACAATCTCTTTTTCTGTTTATAATGAAAGTATGTTAAATAATTCTGGTAGCAGTTATTACAACAGAAAAGCTAAATAAAAATCACTACTATACACAGAAACATATTTTTCAGTACCATTAAATATTGGTAAGAACTTTAGAGCAGTGGCAATTGAAAACTTGCTTTTTAACTTTGACTACTGTGAATGATCATAAACTTTGTGATAAACAGAAAAATACAGTAAATTTTGTGGAAAAGTAGCTGAATAGTAAAGGTTACCACAAAACTGGCAAATATTCCTTAATAAATTTAAAATATTGATTTTTTTAAAAGATATGTATGTACATACTAAAATATATTTTCTTTATATGTTTTAATTCTATGTACTCAATTTTAAAAAAGTAAATGTTCATAGCACTAAGTATATTAGTCTGGTGAATAATGAAAGGCCTTATACGCTTTCAATTGTATATTACTAAGCTTACAAAAGCTATTTTGGCTAATGCATATGATTGTGCTGCTGTTAATAGAGAGAATCTGAACATCTGTGGATTCCTAAAAAGGAAAAGAAAGTTATTCTAAGATAAAGTGAATTAGAGAACAGGCTGCTCAGCAACTTGATAACTCAGAGAAAAAAATAGAAGAATAATTGTCTTCACTGTCCCACTAAAATGACAAAGCTAGAGACTGAAGACCCAAGCAAAGTGCATACAAGCCTGGTGAGTATTTGTCTTGTCATTTATTTTCAACGTAATACAGTATATTGCTTGAAAAATAAGATCTTCTAATAATAAATCCCATGTATTCTTTGGTGACCTGGAAGTATATTTGTTCATTATAATCTTTTTTCTTCTTTATGTTGTTGATATTGGACATGTTCTCACTAATACATTATCTGGATTACATAATGGTGTACCTCAAAGTTACAAAGCAACAAAAGGTTTTTATTTCTATACTGATTTAAAAGCAAAACTCCTTTCCTTCAACTTTTACACTGTTGCATCTGTATGGAAAGTGCAATCTTAATACAAATGCATTTTCAGAGCAGCCTGCCAGCTCTTCTGAATAACAATTCGAAAGGTTTTCCACACTCTGGCATCTAGGATGGCCCAGATATACAGGAATCCCTGATGAATGGCTACAATGTCTACATGAACCACTCCACTCTGGTANCTGGATTACATAATAGTGTCTACATGAACCACTCCACTCTGGTAAGACCCTATCTGAAGTACTGCATCCAGCTCTAGAGCCCTCAACATAAGGACTGGGACTTGTTGGAAAAAGTTGAGAGGAAGATCACAAATATGATCAGGGGGCTGAAACACCTCTCCTATGAAGACAGCCTGAGAGAGTGACATAATCACAGAATATCAGGGATTGAATGGGACCTCAAGAGATCATCTGATCCAATCCCCTTGCCAGAGCAGGAACATCTACACCAGGTCACACAGGAAGGTGTCCAGGCAGGTTCTGAATGTCTCCAGAGAAGGAGACTCCCCAACCTCTCTGGGAAGCCTGTTCTGGTGTTCTGTCGCCCTCACTGTGAAAAAGTTTTTTCTTATATTTCTGTGGAACCTCCTGTGCTCCAGCTTACACCCATTGTTCAGTCTGGAGAAGAGAAGCTCCAGAGATGTCTAGAATTAGATGATCTTTAAGGTTCCTTTGAACAATAACCATTTTATGATTCTACAAATGATGATGTCTGAAGCCACACCAGGGTGCAAATATACACTGAGTCAGCAATAGTGCTGAGGTGATGCTAGAAGTCAGCACTGTACAACGTAAAATGGTCAGCTGCTCCTGCAAAGGCCTTCAAATCTTTCTGGGCAGTGGAGAATCTGCACTGTACATCTAATTCTTCAATTAGTAAGGGAAAGAAAACAGTACATCTCTGAAAAGTACTATAAGGCACTTTTACATACCTGAAAAGTACTATAAGGTTATGCATATTAATACTGTAACAAGCAAGTTCCGTGCAGTTTCTGTCTTCATTTATGTCCTGGCTGGAACCACTTTTTCATGTTTTTTAGAACATGGAAGCTAAACAGGAATCTAGTCTTTTGGGAACACAGCAGTAGAGCAAGAATCAATACAAGATGAACAGACATAACCTGTTTATCTGAGAAAAGAAGTTCACCTATTATGAGGCACTGATCATTCTCATAGGTCATATGTCAGTTCCACTGGACAGTGAAAATTAGTCACAAAACAAATTATCTGAAATGGAACTTAAAAACCAGACTGGTTTAGTTTAATAATATTTATTCAATCACAGTAAAGAAATTAATTAGTAGAATGTATATTTAGAAGTGTTCAAATTAGTTATAAAAGTTTGTTTACTGGTTGATTTAAAGTTTACATGAAGCCATTAGAGCTTTATTTAACAGTATTAGGAATATGTTCACTTTTCTTCAGCTTTGCGTAGAATAAATTTATGTTCTTGTACAACATGAAACGATGATCCTAAAGAACTATAGCAAGATTCTAGGAGTAAGAAATTATAAAGAAGAGGATGAGGTGAGATCTCTGAGCAGTTACAATTAATTTATAATTATTAAATGTCCCAGATGGAGATATTCTTAGTTAACACTTGTTAATTGAACCATCAGGTCTATTAAAACAGATTTGATGAAAACATCCATACTTAATCACTGCTACTGTTTCCTAACTATTTAATAAAGCTTATTTTACCTCTTTGTAGAAAAACTAGCCAAAGAAAACACTGGAACAGGTTGCCCAGAGAGATTATGGACATCCCCTCTCTGGAGGGCCAGGCTGGACAAGGCACTGAGCAGCCTGATCTAGTGGGAGGTGTCCCTGCCTATGGCAGGGGGGTTGGAACTAGATGATCTTTAAGGTCCCTTCCAACCCAAACTATTCTGATTCTATGAAAAGTATTGCATAAAGCTATACAGATATTTCAAGTGCATATCTCACCTAAGTGAGATATATTTTGATGTTTCAGAGACACAGTATTTGGTGAGAAAATCCACAACTATAAATCTTTTCCATATTATATCACAGGGGAAAGCTTTGGGTGTTTTATTAGCATGAAGAGTTGAGCAGCATGATGAAGCTGTCCAAGTTTCAAATATGCAAACCTGGCCATGTTAGAGGGCCTATACTGATTTCTGAGGTGTCTCTTCAGCAGTAAGACTACTGGAGTCTTTATCACCCCTTTGTGGCATACAAAACCATTAATCAGGCACTGTGAGAGACTATACCCAGAAACATTTTTGGAATAATATACCTTTGACCTATTTCTTTGTGCAACTGCTGCCCCTGGGGGCTATAATTCTTTGTGTTGTAAAAAATCCTGAGAATTCTTTCTAGGAAAATTGTTCAGAATCCACAACAAGAATTTTAAATGTTAAGTAATACAGGCTTTTGTTTGATTTAAGGAAATCTCATTTGTCTATAAAATCAAAGTGTTTGGAATTTGTAAATAAATCTTCCAAGAAAGTCTCTTTTTTTCCTCAAAACACAATAATTAGATGGATTGGGCTGTGGCAATGTTCACCATTTCATTAAACGAAAGAGAACATCTCAGCAGGGAAGAATACTGAGGAAGGCCATGAACAACATGGTGGAAGAAATGGTAGTATTTCTGCTCGAATAATATAAATTCCTCTAATTCAAGATAGAAGGAAGTATGTTTTCTATGACTAATATTTAGTGCAAGAACAATCCAGCTTTCACAGGAAAAAACAAGGTGCTCTTAAGACCACTAAGACAGACTAAAAAATGTGGGCTCACAACAGACTAAGGAGGCTTTAATTCCCCTGTCCTTATTAATTCTATTTCCCACATTACCTTGCAGCTGGCATCTTAGGGATTTTCAGCCTAGCAACACAGTTTTCCTCCAGCTTTTCAGATCTGCTTCCCAGATACACGAGTTAGAGAGAAATTGTAGTCTAGGCAGCAGCCAGAAAGAAATTGCAGTGTCTTCCTGAAAGACAACTCGACATCCCAATCTCATTCATGGTACGTGACCTACCTATGACTCAAAGAGACTCATTAGTGTTTCTAAAACTGCTTGGACAAATAATCAATAATTAATAATTTCTAAGCATCATTACATTTTGCTTAGAGATTGCATAACTGCAGCTCTATGGCACACACTTACTCAACAGTAAAAAAACAGCAATGAAACAGGTTTTCACAAAAAGATTTTGAGATTCCCCTCTGCTTTGTCTGCAGTTCCAAAGAAAATCTTGAAAATCCCTACCTGCTCATCAGAGCAACCAGCTAAACTGCAGTGGAAGCTCCTGCGATTGGTTCTGCACAGATACTTTATTCCCCTTCTGTAACTAGGAAACACAAAGCTATAGTCCCCCAAGGATAAAGCAGTGACAGCAAAATAGCTCTTTAAGCTATAGCAACTTCCCTTTTCACAGAGGGGGGAGAGATGTACATTTCCAAGATGACAGTTGTCATGATTTTTCAAAAATGAAAACCATTCAAGTAGTTTTAAAAAGTCTCCCAGTCTCCTGCCAATTCCTGAGAATCAATATCACATTGATCTACTGATTGCCATAGGCACAATACAGTATCAGTGAAGACCCATACTGATATTAATGGGGCTACTGCAGTAAAGAGTCTGTACTTATTATGTGTGAAATTATTATGAAAGTGGTGCATAACCACAGAAGAAAGAGTTAGCCAACTATGCACATCATGCTATGTAAACACAGATAAACACATTGCAGTCACTTCAAGATCTGTTGTCTAAATCTTAGAGACTTCTGAGTCTTTGTGCCTTTAAGAACAGAAGGTCAAATAGGCAGACTGAGATTTTAAGAAAATTATATTTAAAACTCAAAACTTACAGTTATACCTGCTTGTATTCAGCTTGTTTGAAAATATGCAGAAAGAAAAGGTGCTGTTCATTTATAGACACAGATATACAAAAGAAAGGGAGAGAGATGAAGGTGGAAGGAATCCTGCTGCTTTCTGTTCTAGCCAGGAAAAGGCTCAATAAAACACGCTGTAGAAGAATAAAACAATCTTTCTTATTTTTGGACATAACCCCTAGGGAGAAGCTTTCACGTAACAGCAAAGTCTACTTACCTATGCTTTGCTTCCTTTACATGGCAAACATCTCAAGGCTCCACTTCAGGGGGTTTTACTAGATGGAATTACATCCTTGTATTACAAGGTTCTGTAATTAATTTATTCTACTTACTATAAATTTATCTCAGTAGAATACTGGATGACAGAAGGAACTGTATATTAGTAGAAATTACACACAACACACCATTTATATTACTTAAAATATCAAGAGTATTAAAATGAGAATTCCTAAAATCATATTTAAGCCTAATTGTTAGGTTATTCATTGTGAGAAGCAGAATCTTTGAATAATTTTTTGCTAACTTTTTCAATTAGAAAAGTTCAGCTGTGTATGTGCAATACACATATATGCACTTGTCTCTATGTATATAAAGGCATTATTTCAATTTTTCATTTTTTGCCTGGTATATACTGATGACTCCAGTGCATAATTTACATTTCAAAACACACTTCAAGCACAAAAACTGCTGACTACAGAAAATGCTTAAATTCAAGACTTAGCATGCCACTGTAGCCAACACTTTTTCAGCTTTTTACCACTAAGTGGTGAAACTGGGGATTCAGTAAGAGTCCAGGACTAAAATTCAGACTTGCCATTCAGAATCTGCATGTCTCTCTGGGCTACTAACCCACTTTTTGGTGTTTTATGCTGAAATGTTACTAAAGTGAAATTTAATGGGGAAAGATCTGTGCAGATGGAGTGCAAGATTAAATCTGTGTACCAGTCAAGGCTGAGGTGGCTGGGTGCTGGGTCCTGTCCAGGATGGACATATGCTGCTCAGATTTCTACCTTGGCTACTCACACAGGCACAGCCCATCTGCAGAAGCTTCAGAAGGTGGTTGGCTAGGCCAGGGGATATGTAACTGGGTAATGCATGAAGATTTGGGAAAGCTGTAAAAATTAAAACAAACCTAGAAGAGCTTTCCAAATCCACTTGGCTAGTGGTGATCTTTGTGGATTTTAATGCTTTAAGCTGCAGTCAGGCTTCTTGCTTCTCCATTACTCAGCCAGTTTAGAAAGAAGAAGCACAAACGATCAGAGGCCTCTTTTCAAAAGCTCACAAAAAACACCCCAAACAAACAAAGTTCTCAAGGTGATATCTGAGATGAAGTTGCTGAAGCCAGCAGAGTGCTAGGGCACTGCTGCTATCACAGCCTTGCTGGCCCTGACCAAGCCACATTGGGACACAAATCCCCAGTCCTTGGGCCCACAAGCCCCCTCCAGCTCAGGTTTGTGGCATATGGACCATGGGCCTACACAGTAGGTTAGCTTGTTTCCCAGAAAGACCTCTTGTTGTCCTGGATGGACTTTGATCTAAGTTGTAGCCGTATTTTCAGTCCTTTCTCTGGTATTGGGTTCTTTGGCTCCCAAACAGGCCTGTTGAGTTGGCCCTCAGTCCAGGTTCAATGCTTTGGCTGGTACTATCACCATCCATTGATTCTCTTAACCAGCACCTAACTCTGCCCCCTTGGGTCAGATGCTGTGGGACTGTGCCCCAATATGGGCACTGCAGGTACTAGGGAAATCTTCGACTCCTGGCTTGTCCTGTCTTGTGGAAAAGTCCTTCTCCTCCTGCTACCTGACAGAGTTCCTAACTTGCACTTATATTTGTATAAATACTAACCAGTCATGCAATAAGTTTCATGACTATACCCTGGTTTAACATAGCTGCTGCAATGAGGATTCTCTGTTAATACAAGAAATATGGTGTGCCCTGTGTATAAATAAGCTGTAAATCTATGAAGCTAGTTTGAATTCAGAAATATAAAACAGGTCTGCTATGGCACATGGTAAGTACTACATCAGGTGTAAATTCCACAGATCATGATGTGGTCCACAGGGAAATACAATGTTCATCAAGCCCATTGTTGCAATTTTTTACAACTAAAAACATGTCACCAACAACCTGTGTCGCTAATAATTTCAAAAACGAGAAACAAGATGTTGATAGAGGATTAAGAGGGCCTCAATATGAAAGATAAGCTGAGATATGCTGCTCTGCTCCTTATCTTGGCTTCTGATCTTAGGAGTCTCAAAACTGTCAGTATATTCTTGTTCTCATCTACCTGTTACAGGAATACAAAGTTTTACTTTGTCCTTTAGCAAATATATGAATAGGCCAAGCAATCATTACCTCACTAGATGATTAGTTGAATTTGTATTCCTAGTCTCCTTTACAAGTATTGCTGACAAATACTGCAGAAGAAACAATAGAGTTGAGCAGTTTTAGAAAGTCCAAATATTCAAAACAACTATGCATCAATGACAGTAGTGCATTCTTTACTCATCCTTTTCATTACTTAAGATCAAAGCAGAGCACAACAAAGCTATTGTTGTTCCTTCTCTGCAAACAGATAAGAAATCTGTGTATCTTATCAGCTTGGCATTCTACAGCAGCAGTAAGCAAACAGCCTGTGTCATTTAGCCTAACAGGTAAGAAACCCTGTTTGCATCTCAGGATTTACAAAGGTGATAATAATGAAAGAATAGTATGAACAAACAAAAAAAAAAAGTGATTAGCTACCTGGCTGTCTTGTGCAGGACAGTAGCATTGTTTTGAAGTTAAAAAAGGAAGAAAATTTTAGAGCTTTTTAAAAACTTTCTGCTGTATAATCCACGGTTTAATAGCCAAACAATTCAGTATTAAGTTAGAGACTAATTAGTATATGCACTTTAATAAAATTTTCAAATGATAAGTCTCAGAGATTGTCAATCAGATCTGTGAAGTGAATTGTAAATTTCACAGTAAATGTTAGTCTCCAGAAGAACCTTGGAGAGAGTGGAGAGGCTAAACATAATGAGCTCCCAGTTACTAGCTAAACCAGCACAAAGAGCAAGCTGAATGAAGAATCCCATTTTCAGCTTCAGTCTCACTTGTCTCTTGCATTTAAGCACGTGGAGAGATCAACAGCAGTGTCCCAAATGGTTATCAATCTTGATATACCATTTCTGCTGTGGTAGAGCATGTGATGTAATGCTCAGCTGCTGGCAAGAATGCTCTGCATTATTGTTTCAACATTTGTAGCAGCTACTCTCAATGATATCTTCCACCTTTCTATATTGTTACGCCCATTTCTTTCTTGCTTTAGCTACTTCAGAGGATATGACAAGACTAAAGAGTTAACAGTAATCAGTTACTGAAATAACCAGAGTTGGGGAAAAAAAAGGATATGGTGACTTTTCATTGGTGCAAAATTATTACTCTTGAATGAGTTCTAATTATCTTTTTCTACTGGTTTTATAGTACACTGACTTATAATCCCATAAGAAAGAGGAGAGTGAGCGTTACAAGCAGAGAAGGAAAGGGCTTACTGTCCTTGTATTTTCTTGCTATGGAACTATAGATATCTTCCTCTTTAGCCAACCGCCCTGCCATTTTTATGAAAAAAAAACAGACAAACAACCCAACCACCCAAGTATTGCTTACAAATCTAACTGCATTTCCAGAACAGATTGGAGAACTGATGCCAAAATAGCATCATGAGCAGCTTGGTATTACACTATGTAATTACTGTGGGACAGAAGTGTACTGAATGCCCATGCCTTTCCTGAAGGTTTTATAATTTTGAAGAGAAGATGCTTGAGAATTGCATCAGTTTTCTTCTCCATCATTTTTTTCTGAATCAATGTTATATAAAGACCAAAAAAGGAGAAAGGTCACATGACAATCTTTGCATGCCAATTACTTACTCTTCTTGTCACTCAAAAATACTAACTTTTAAAATTTTGAATGAAAAACATTAGTCAGAAACAAGACAGAATTAGAGACTGGAAACAGTGAATATAGTAATGTATTACATCATTAGTTAATTTATGGGATGGAGAATAAAAAAAATTTCCTAATAACTTGATGTGTAGCTATGTTCCTATCTAAGTGGTATCTAGAAACTTTTTATCTAATTACTTTCAAATTTTTCCACTCCAGCTCCTTTTAACCTTATCTCACTGGAAGTCACTCCTATATCTGGCAAAAGTATGAAATCTTCTTTGCAATCAAGGGGTTTTACTTAACCACTTACAATTCATGTTCTTGCTTCGCTTTTCAGAAGCTTGCTTGGGAGAGAAACACAAGACAGGCTTCCAGAAAAGTAAATAAAAAGCCTGTGCTATACCTGGTCTACAATCCATCTACAATTTCATTCTCTGCCATTAGTATTTTCCTTACTTCCATAGAAGGGTGAGGGGAGTTATTTATGTCTCTTAATACAAAACTTTTTTAGGCAGGAAATCTTGTAAAGAAATGACAGCAACATTATTGTATTCCTGAATGGTGAATTTCACATTTCTCAGGATATTCTGACAGTTGAAAGGTTACTGTATGGGAGAAAATCCCCTTTACTTACATATCTCTAGGAGATTCAACTCTGTTGGGAAAGTTCTCCTTTGAGATATATCAAAGGAGCTATGTAGTCCTTGTGATCTGCAAAGGTCCATTCCCACCCCTTCCACTGTTTGTTTCTGAGATCTAGGATCATGGTGCTTCTGTGGCAGACATCTTGGAAATAAGCTCTTCCCTGCAACAGGATGTGGAAGATGACATAAAGTATGTTGGATGTATAAAGACTCAGGGAACTGACCAAATGATGGTGCATCAAAATTGGCAAGAAGAAATGCTGCTTCTGACACTGCAATTGTTCCAGGGGATTTAAAGATAGTAAAGAGAATTGTTGGTCAATTCAGAGTGCTGCAGGGGCAAAGATGCTCTCATGGTTATTAGAGGAACTTATTTCTAGGCTTACAGACTCTACAGTATCTAGTAAAGATTATCAATCCAGAAATGCAGCAAACATTTGCTCCTTTCTGTCAAACTACTGTGCTTATCATGAATTGCCCTGACATTATGAAAATGCAACATTATTAAGTACTTCTATGCCTTCTATTTTTTCACTTATCTACCATGCCGTCAAACGTTATAAACACAGACACAGTTGCAAGTAATGCAAAAGGAAAAAACAGAAAAATGCCTAGAGGATTCAAAACTAAAATGCTTCTGAGCCTCACGTGTCTGTACTGGAGATGTAAGGCTTCTTACTTAGTTTTCTTTCTTGATTGCATTAGAATAAGTACTCCTAAAAATTGTATTCATTGCAAGATGCTAGCCCATCTTTCAACTATTAGGAAAACCAGGAATTCTTCATCCCATGGTATAAAAACTTAAATGTAAGTTTTTGATTCCTCCATTTCTACACTGAAATCAGAGGGAAAATCAAGTCATGAGGGAAAGAACTGCCTTAAAAACTGCAGAGAAAAAGATTTGTGTAACAGTAGGTGTCTGTTCTATATTTTTGTTATACATGAAAGCTCGTGAATCTGAGAGGAAAAGAACAACTCAGTGATTCCTCGGATTTCTGTTTTATCTCAGTTTCCAGCTAGTCAGAGGGCACCTTGTATTCTGACAGAAAGAGAAAATACACTGGAAAGATGGAAAAAACAATTTTGGTGTTAGTTTGTTTTGCACTTTCACTAAGAGCACTTTCACTGCAAATCTGCCCTCTCGTGGTGTTCTTTGGATGGTCCCTCAGGGTTTTACACGGGGACCAGGCAGCTTTCCTCCAGTGCTGTGATTAATCCTACCTTAGAGACTGCCGCTTCTCAGATAAAGCAGGCAGCAAGCGGGGTGATGGGGAGGAAATGTGTGACGGAATCCCCCGTAAGCGCATTCTTTTCTAAAGCAGGAAACAATCCTCAACACATCAGATAACCTGACAATTACTTTTCCCGCTCATTAGAATGAAAATAATTTCCAAGCACTTTGGTAATTCTAACACCTCCTTTCACAGCATCTCAACCCCTCTGTATACACATAAATCCGGTACTTGAGAGAAGTGGTGCTCTTGAGGGTACGAGGCTGAGACAGAATTTTATGTTCAATTCTTGGAAAATAAAAATTTCTTAAAGAAAGTTGTGAGAACACTACAGCTTTTCTTATTTATAATATAGGAAAGTTGTACCTTTTTAGGATGTTGTGAGCTTATTTAGCCAGACACGTGAGGAAAGCTAAAGAAGAGTCAAATAGGGCTATATATGGAATTAAGAACTGTGAAATATGTAAGACAGCTTACACTATTGCTTATAATATTTTCATATGTCATCACTAACCACATGAAAACTGAGTAGAAGGGTAGTGTGTTACAAAGCCAGAAAACATTACTGAAGTTTTTCTCTGGCAGCAGTGGTCAGAAGTGAATTTCATGGATCATAAGAAAGCAATATGTCTTCAGTGGCCCTATAATACCGTAACTTAAAACTTGAAGGGCAGAATTTATACCATTTAGGAAGACATAATAGTGCATAATCTTACAAAAGGGCAGAGTTTGTTCTTGATAGGTCAAAAAAAAATTACTTTCAGAAATCTATTATTTGGCAAAAGCAGCAAATACTTTTTATTTTGATTGTCTGTTAGCACTACAGAGAGAAACAGAAATTACTGTGTTTACATCTATAATAACGTATGTGAAGGCTAGATTAAACACTGAAGTGTGTTAATTGTAATTTCAGTAAAAATTAAACAACTACACTTTTTTCCAGGCTACGTCCCTAAACTATTAATCTCCTTAGTTAATGAGTTCAGAGCTTTCACTGTTTCAGAAGGATTATGGAAGTTGAGATTTACTGGTTTTGTAAGCATCCTATTTTCAGACAGGCTTTTTAGAAATCAAGGTAACAATTTTGGTACCCAGATTTTGACATACATTTCTAAGAGAATGGATAGAATCTGTGACAGCTACTGAATAAATACTAAATACACAAATCTCAGCCCTCTGAATTTTTTAAATTGTGCTGGTTTATTCTAAACAGCTACTGAAAGTATGAACATATGAGATTTTTCTCTGAGAACAGAAAAATAAGCATTTCCTTCTACTTCAGGGAATACATGCCATTAATCGTTGATTTTATGGATGTTCAAAGAATGCTTAGAATTTCACCTTAATCTGATTTTTCCTTCTATTCTTCAGCTCCATTTTCTGCTTTGCTCTTCAGTAACTATACTACCAGACAAAACTAACAAATACTGATAGTCTGTTTTGTTCCTTAGATTATTCTCTTTTTGATTGCAGAAAACTCAGTGTCATGTTATCAAATCACCCTATAGTTTATATGAATTCATTCTCAAAAGATGAGGCTTTATTGGGAGACATCAACTGGGTTTACAAGATCTCATACCCCTCACATTAGTATTTCTGCAGCAGCAGATGAGGGGTAGAAATCCCACTGAAAAATAACATTGGAATACAAAGTAGAAATTCAGGATCACTGCAAAAGACAAAGAGATGGAACATCAGTCCATCAGGAGTCCTATGAAATTCATCATGGACAAATGCAACATAAAGCACCTGGTAACGAAGTATTCCTTACAACAATACAGTCTGGGAACCAGTTAGAAAAGGAGTAGCGCTCAACAAAGAGGACCAGCAGTCTGGTGGGCAGCAAGCAAAACATAAGCCAGTAGCATGCACTGGAAGCAAAGATGACCAAATATATTGTGAGCTGCATTAGCACAGCCAGCAGACAGAGGGAAAGTACTACCCCTCTTCACTCTGCACTCATTAGGCCATATCTGGAATACTTTGTCTGATTTTGGACCTGAGAATACCAGACCTTAACAAACTTGATTGAGTTCAGCAAGTAGATCAGGGGGACTGGAAGACTTATTCTGCACGGAGAGACTGAAGAAATAGATGGGCAAATAGATGGCTTCAGTGAACCTACAATACCTATAAAGCAATTGAGAAGATGTAGACAGGCTCATCCCAGGGGTGCATGGGGGGAGGATGAGTGACAACTAGCATTATAACTAACTGGCTAAGAAAATAAAAGATTTATTTTCTATTTTTAACATAAGGAAATGAGATGTCAGTGATTGTGCTGTCCATCACTCATTTCCAACTGTAACTTTTCTAGCATCTTTAACCAATATCAACCAAATTGGACAGATTTCAAAGGTAATAGTGTTTTAAAAGAATTTTGAAAAAAATGGATGCTGAAGAGATGAGAGAACATAAAATCATAGAATAGTTTGGGTTGGAAGGGACCTTAAAGATCATCAAGTTCCACCCCCCCTGCCATATTAATTGTAGTCAATTTTGTTTGGCAGCTGTATTCCAGATGGCCAGTTAGTACATGTACAGGGATAGAATATAGGTACTCTTCACATCTGTGGGAAGAATATATGAATTCTTGATATCGTTTACAAAACCTGACAGTCCACTTCTTTTTAATTTTATTGCTGTCATATAAGACTTGTGGACTGAAAGAATAAACCAAATTGTCTGCCTGAATTGAGACTATGCAATCTATGCAAACCCTCAGTATTATCCTCATGTTACATTAATAGATAGGGAACTGCCTCGAGGTCTTAATGAAGTTATTACTAAAACCAATTTTCATGAGAGATATCATAAGTGATATCAGGCATAATGATATAGTAGAACAGCAAAATAATTGTCACTCTTACTTTAGTACAACTTTTGAAAGAACATTTTCAATCTCATGCGATGAATTAATCCCTCTTTTACTGGAAAAGCAAGTGGACATTTAAGATAATTACCAATCAGATTGAATATCTTAAAATGAAAATCCAAATTAAAAGGAAATAATTTATTCCAGGCAGCAACAAAGAATATCACATCAGGAAAAAATACCTGAAATGGATCACTGGTATAGTCCACTCAACAATAACAATAAAAAGAAAATAGGAAATTTGCTGACTTTGACAGAAAGTATCTGGAATGCTCAGCTTCAATTTAAGAAGGAAATTTCTTTTCAGTGTTACATAAAATAATACTTGTGGCTAAACTAATCTCAAGGGTAGATATTCCAAAATTTTCTGGAACAGAGTACTTTAGCAATCTTCATTGTACCTAGTGCTGTAAGATTAAATCCTATAATATTCTGGACCGAACAAGAAGTATTGACTGAGTTTTGCCCATATCACCTTCAACACTGACTTGTCCTTTAAGAAAAGGAAACTTGAAAGCTAACAAGCTAACTCTGCTGAATTACAGAAGGTGACCAATACATCCTATGTATCAAAACTATTACGTCCAAGATCTATGACTACCACAAAACTTGCTGCTTTCTACTCCAAAAATAATGTGTGTCCTCTTTCTCCCTTTGGCACTTTCTTCCTTGGAGGATGAAAGAGAAAATCATATTAGATGATGGCTACAAGGTGAACATGGCTGAGAAACAGCAATGAAAACTGTGTAAAACAATAAAATAGAAAGTTGTAATTTCTAACTTCAGCTACAGATATTTAAAGATGAGGCTCCCTCTACTGTCAAAAATTGCTCTCCCTGGAGGTACTTAAAAGATAGGTATACACTGCACCATGGCAACTAGAGAACAGCAATTCCTAAAGAAGCATCAAGGAAATTCTCCAAAGGACCTGCAATATCCATTGCATTGGACCTACTGTCTGTTACTGTAACATCATCAGAGCACATCATTCAGTGCACAGTTAACCCATATTCAACCAGGTAAAAAATTCTTTCACAGCACTGCGTAATGGTTAACACCAAAAATAAAAGTTACAGGAAGTAATAGAAATCATCATAAGTAATGTTTCAGACCTGAGGATATACCACAAGTCTCTTAGCTACATGGATGAATGTAGCCAATCATGTATGACTTCTGTCAGTGTTTTGAGACGTTTGGATATAAATCAGGACTATCCATGCAATTCCATCTCTGCACTAGCAAGGGCATGTGCCTAAAGCATAATATGTCCCTAAAGCAAGTATATCCTGCTTTTCAGCCAGGTTTCATAGCTTATGACATTGGCCAGAACATCATAGTATTTTTGTATCTGACACAAAGGTCCATGGCAGTTAAAATGCAGACAGCTCAGAGCCTATTTGTTTCTGCCTGAATCTGTCTTCATACAAATTCACATTCCCATAGCTCTACAGCTCACATACTCTTGACTAAGCTGTACCATTTCCCAGACACTTTGGAGATTTTTTCTTTAGTTTGTACAGCAGAAAAAAGTCACTACAATGATTCCTGTATAAATGTGATGCATTTTTGTCACTGAGCATTTTACAGTAAAGGTATGCTAAGTTATGCCAATTGTCAAACTTGGGGCTAGGTGATTTTAAACATTCATGATTCTTTTTCAGCTGAACACTTTCACAGTACAAACACATGCCATTTCAGATTATATGATCAGATCTACTTATTAAAAGAAACTCTGAATTGGCTTTTTTATCCTCATTTTACTATACAGACACCTTCATTTCCCATATGAAGAATTGCATTGGTTCAGCTCTGAAAGGAGCTGAATGACTGATTCAATAAACGTGACTGTCTTCCCAAAAGCTACACTGTTATTTTTCATATTGCCACAAATTTGCTACTTAAGGTTTATAAAGTAATTTTAAATTGCACTCGTCACCATTCCATTTAGAAGATATTCTAATACACATTACCCAATGAAAATCAACATTGTAATGGCGAACTATAGGGCAAAAATATTATCCAGTAATGCTTTAAATTAAATCTTTCTAGTTATAAACTAGAAAACTAAAACATTCCAAACATCTTGGTTTTCCTTAGATTATAAAAATTGACAGAAAGATCTATACAGATTTCCTAGAAGAATAAAATGTATCCATTATATTTATACCTGGTTTTTAGAAACAATTTTATATCTTAGATGAGGGAACAGCCACTATTTCTGCCTTTCCCTCAAAATATTTAGGCTTTCCACAAGTTGCTTTGCTCCCTTTACTGAAACAAAGCCAGTTAGCATACATCCTTGTCATTTACTTTGTTAGAGGAAAGGAACAAAGAAATGCCTCCTTCACAGGGAGAGAGATGTATAACAACATGTTTACATATAAATTACATTACATAGCTTCATTCTACTTTCTAGGTTAAGAGTAATTTACCCTCATTTTATCTATATAAAAGTAATGTGGATCTACTATGTAGTGCAACAGACCATTACCTGTGAAAGAATTGCCCAGGAGTCTTTAATTGAAAAAGAATCTAGATAAGTACCTTAAATTAGATAACCAAATTTAGATAGCTAATGGTAGGACAGATGACTCATGTCTTCAAAGATTATACAATTGCTGAGCATTTTTGGTGCCACAGATGGATACCAGGAATCCGCAGCTGATAAACTTGGAGAAGGAAAATATGAAGCAGATCCCTAACAATATCTAACAAATAATAAAAACATAGAATCATAGGGTTGGAAGGGACCTTCAAAGTCCATCTACTTCAACCTCCCTGCAGGTGCAGGAACATCCTGCACTAGACCAGGTTGCTCAGAACCTCATCAAGCCTGGCCTTGAATCTATCCAGGGATGGGGTCCCCACCACCTCTCTGGGCAACTTGTTCCAGTGCCTCACCATTCTCATGGTGAAGAACTTCTGCCTAACATCTAATCTAAACCTACCCTGCTCTAGTTTAAAACTTTTTGCCCCCTCATCCTATTTCTTCATGCAAACAGTCCCTCCTCAGCTTTCCTGCACTGGTAGGCCACTATGAGATCTCCCCAGAGCCTTCTCTTTTCCAGGCTGAACAACCTCAATTATTTCAGCCTATCCATGTAGGATAGTCCAGCCCTTGGATCAATCTCATGGTCCTCCTCTGGACCCTCTCCAACAAGTCCATGTCCTTCTTGTGCTGAGGGCTCCAGAGCAGGATGCAGTGGGGTCTCTCAAGAGCAGAGAAGAGGAGTGGAAGGTCCTTTCCAACTCAAAATATTCTATGATTCTAGGTGGTGTTAGAAATAAGACTACAAATAGTTGTTTATCCGACAATTGATAGATTATTTATGTATAATGCATGTGTTTTATTTGGCCATATTGAGCTAATTAACAGTTAATTTAAGGCTACTCAGAAATAGTTCTCAGCTGTATTGCTGTCCAAAATTGAAAATAATTTGTATTCTAAGACTGTTAACTAGTTTCTTATAGTTTGCTCCTTTTACTATGATTTTTTTCATTTTTTTATGATTTTAAAAAGTCAATCTGTTTTAGCACTATGGTTAAAGATTTGGGATCTTTTCTGATACATGACTGGCATATAACTTTTTTCCTCTTTTCAGAATTAGCAAGAAAACACTTTCAAAAGACAGATGGTATCAGATTTCCCATATGCTGTCACAACATCTAATCTTTAGTAGATTTCAGATTAATTAGAAGATCATTAATATTATATATAATGTGTGCCCTTGAAGATTATTTTTTATAGGATATGAAAAAAATTGTTCTATTAAATGAATACAAAGGATTCGTTAGAATTTTAACTCATAATCAAGAAAGTTCAAGCTCCACAATACCGGTAAAAAAATAAAGTTTTCTTAAAAAAATCAAATATGTTTCTAAGTTTTCTGCTCTGTGAATTTTTGAATTCTTACTTTTTACACTCTCTGTGAGTAATTTGCATTTGCACTAGCAATATTTTAAATTAATGTTCTTTTGATCTATTTTGGAAAAGTCTGTTGTACTGTATTGATGAAACCACTTCTTATCACTGTTAGAAAAGAAACACTTTCAGGAAGTATGTGTTGCTCACAGGATCAAGACTGAGGCATAAATATCTTGAGGAGACAACAAACTGAGAAGAGAAAGGACTTCCACAAATGGTAAGTTGGTAAGATGAACAGTTATGTAAAACAATCACTCAGAAATCTATTCTGTACTATATTCTGAAATTTCAAAAAAAAATTCTTTCCCAAATATTACACTGAAGATACACTGTTCTTATTGAAGATATACAGGCACCTACTTAGTTTCACTTTCTAAATAGTCATGACTAATACAAAAACATCTCAGCATCTTAGGCTGCTACAAAGAAGGGCAATGGCTGTTAAATTCTGGTACAAGGACAGGAAAAAATGGCACCTGAATGATTATTACTGGCATTGTAATATAGCTCTATCTCACAACATTCAGATTTAATTATAATTTAGTACAATGAAAGAAAACAGTAAATTTCTAAAGGAAATCATAAACTACTCCTTAGCTCACAAAAGACAAATTATGCCACTGTTACTGCCTGGAAAAGTGAAACCAAGGAAAAAAGATTCACTCAGTATGAGAAGATGTGACCTCAAAGATGTGACCTCATATACCTGCTGGAAACACATCCAATTACCACATTTTGAAGTTAATTTGCACAGAAAACAAACTCCTGCTAAGAACCATACTGGATCTAGGCTTTACATAAATGTCAGTTGAAGACTAGCGTTCCAATGTGTTTGTGAAAATAATTAAAATTCACATTCATCCTAGGTATCTAATCCATCTTATCCAACTGAAAGCATACTCAAGGATGCCCACAGAATTTATGCTTATACTTTTTCAGTGAAAAGTTGCCCATTATCTTACACTAAGTACAGTGGAAACACTAATTCAAATACAGGAAACATGCTGAAGTGACATTGTGAAACAAGGTTTTCAAATACTGTAGAAATACTGGATTCATAAAGCTGTCAGCATATTATTCATCACAATGACTTTATGTCAAACTGGTACAAGCTGTGCTGTAAAATAAACTGAAAATATATTTTAAAACCAAAAGGAATTAACTATAAAGCTACTGACAAAGTAGCTAGGTATGAACCAGGACTTCCAGTAAATCTTTTTCCCAGAAATTAATTCAACAAGAACATTTCTACTGACTTCTACTGATTTAGAGTAAATTTTCTGCTCCCATGTACAGAGATAAGGCAATTTGTTTTGCTTCTCCATCTGTTATGAGGATGGTCAACTTTGCATTTACTTAAATCATAATTTTGATTTCCTAAAACCAACATCCAGAAATGAACATCATATAATTGCTTCTGTAACCTTTCAAACATGGAATACCCAAATTCATTTAATTACACTCCCTTGAAAACAAGACAGAGCTCCAATAACAATTTCAAAATTGTCCTAAAACATCATCATTAATAGCACATCCCATAAACACAAACATAAATCTTCATTCATGTCTTAAGGGCAGACTTACACAGATCCTTTCACCTTTTACAGGCACAAACTGCTAGAAGCAAAATGCTAAAGGCCACATTGTTCTCCTTCATCTTCTCCCTAGTGCCTGCCTGCAGTCCAAATGCACCTCACAAAACTGCAGAAGTGATAGAGATCATCTCTCCGAATTGAAAGACAAACATTGTAACAGTGACACGGTAAGACAATACAAAGAAAAGATTCGAAAGAAAAGCGTGTCACTGCAGACAGCAGTCGAGCTTATCACCATCTTGAGTTAATGTTCATTATACTAAAAGAGGATCACTTCATCCAGGAGAAAAAAAACTGGAGCATAATCCTATTTTATTCTTCTCTACTGCTTTTATCTGTTGACTTCAAAATACTTGACAAAAATACATTAATTTCACCTCAGAATACTTTCTGCTGCTGGCTAAGTATCATTATAACCTAAATAAGGGATAATTGAGGGGCAGTGCTGGCGACCCAAGCCCTCAGCTAACAGCACATCACTCTCCTTGGTATGCATCAGTGGTAGAAAACACATATGTGGAGATCCTAAAGGTTTCTCAGAGCTTTGTCTATAGTAGCATGAGTTTGGGCAAAGCCAGACTGGGAAAAGCACACCACCAAATATTCCCGGTTTTTATTATCTTTGTGATCAGTTTGGCTCCAGTACCTGCTTCTAACTTAGACTTTGTGTTTGTACATGGCAGCATAAGAAACAGAAGACTCTTTCTTACCACACCAGGACAGACATATTATTTTAAAAAACAAAAACAACAACAACAAAAAAAATCAAAAATCCAAACCAAAAGAAAAGAACACAACAAAATAACTCCAAACAAGTACTGTGCCTGGAAGAACCTGTAACCTCTATCAGATAAATCTCTCTCAGTTCCTTACACTTTAAATGCTGTGACAAAACAGAGATGACATGAAGATTGCTTAATTATATGCTTTACTATATTTCTCACCAATTATTATTTTCTTAATCTTTCTTTTTCTCTCTCCAGTAATATTAAATCAAAGCCTGTGACTCGCTGACAGTGTGAATAATATAACTGTTAAAAACTGAACAGTTACAGCTGTTGACTAATACTTCTAAACCAAGACAACCTGAATAATGAAGGCTTGGATTGTAAGACAAACAGATAAATAAAATAGGTTTGGCTACAATTTCCATTATAATATGATTCTCACATGACAAACACCACAAATAATATACAAAGACAAAAATAATAATATTATATAATACTGCAGGATATCACAGTTTAATTTATTATCATTCTACTGTCTTTCAATACTAGTCTTAATTATCCTGCCCTGATGTAATATAAGGACTTATAAAAATGACAGTGCATTTACAATTGACTACAATTCTAGCTATGGTTCTTAGACATACAGTGAAAACTGCTCCTCACACTATTAAATGCTCTGCAAGGATTCAATAGTTTGAAGGGAATTTATTCTAAAATAGTAATCACAGATTTAGATTTTTGTATCAGTAGTACAGGTACAAAAGAGTAAATGGCTAATACTATCTCACGGAAAAGGTGTGCCATTTATAAAGACATAGGAATATGTCATGCCAGGTTTGATAATTGATAAAACTATTTTCAATTTCCTACAAACATTCTGTGCATAGTTACAAGAAAGTATCATTTGCGACTTTAAAAGGCATTTCCACGCAAGAAAAAAAAGAAAAAAGAAAAAATACCAGGAAAGAACCTTCAACAGTAAGCCAAATACTAAAGAATGTCATCAGAAATAAGAATTTTGAAGTTACTTACGCTTGTCGGTCCCTGTACATCTTGTTCACTTTCTCCCACTGGAAATCAAGCTGAGTCAGCTTGTCTTGTATATTTGCTGCTTCCTTTGGTGTAGCACTTTGCAAAGCCGGTCTCTTCTTGCTGTGAATAGCGTCTACATGACCCTGCAGCCTCCCCAGGCTATCTTTAATGCTCTGGAACATGAGGAAAAGAAAATAATCAAGAAAAGAAAAATAACATTCTGTTTATCAATAAATTCTTAAAATGTTCATAAGCAAAAGAGAGAGGAGGAAAATGATAATGCAACAGAACAGAATAGACCACTCTGTTTCACCTGGAGGGGACATCCAATAATCATCTATTCAAATTACCTGAACAATTCACGTTTGATCAAACTAAAGCATGCTATTATGACCATTGCTATTGTGGCACTGATTATCTTTCTATAAAGCCCTCCCCGATGTTTGAACACCATCGTGGAAAACAAACACTTCCTAATGTCCAGTCTAAAATTTCCCTGACTGATCCAACTTTCAAGAATTTCCGGACATCCACTCACTGGGTACCAGGGAGAAGGGATTCAGCACATACAAGTGAGGCCATGACAAGGTTAAGTGCAGCAGGATAATTCCTTCTTATGATTGGCTTGTTTGACTGGTTTTGATGCACCCCCAGATGTGGTTTGCCATTTTGGCTGCCATGGCTCCTGTTGAGCTGGCTGATCCCCAGCACTCCAAGATGTCCAACCACTCTTCTCCCAGTTTAGATTTGTGCCTGGCATTACTCCATCCTAGGTTCAGAATGTGGCCTTTCAACTTGCTAAATTTCCTTCAATTAATCCAAGTCCCATGCTCCCATCTGCAAGGCCTCTTGTTCCTCCAAAAGTCAACAAGAGTTTTGACATTAAAACATTTTTTTTACAATAAATCAGTAATGACTGAAGGTTTATGCTTGCTTTGTTTCTGTATAAGGTGATGGCTGGAGAAGAAGCAAAGTGGTTTTGACTTCAGTCACTCAATTACTCTACTCCAAGGTTAACATCTGTTTCAATCCCTGTTATTTATAAGAAAGCAGAAAAAAATTCCCATTTTACAGACTAATCCTTAAGTGTTATTTAATTATTTGCTTTTTATGCTTTTCTTTTAATACTAACTTCAGCAGCTATTAAACAAGTATCAAAGAAACAGCATGAAAAAAATGTATTAACAGATATTACTGGTTTTGCCTTTTGCTGGATATTTACAACCCAGCATTTACCATTCTTCAAGCAGTCAGGCAAAATACTTCACAGTACACCTACCTAAATGCACAATGCCATGTGTTGGAAGACCAAATGGAGGAAAAACTTAACTCTGCAAATATGTTGGCAACAAGTTGAGGACTGAGGAGAATCTCCATCTTTTATTGGATGAAAAAAGTAACAGAGTGATAAAGGTTGAGGAGAAGGCTGAGGTATTTAACGTAGTCTTTGCCTCAGTCTTAACCAGCAGTGTCAGTTGTTCCCTGAGTACCTAGAACCCTGAGCTAGAAGGTAGTGGCAGGGAGCAGAATGAAGCTCCCATAATCCAAAGGGACATGGTAAGGAACCTGCTCTAACACCTGGACATACATAAGTCTATGGGCCATATCAGATCCTTCTAAGGGTTCTGAGGGAACACGTGGAAGTGCTCATTAAGCCACATTCCACCATTTACCAGCAGTACTGCCAAAAGATGGAGGTCCTAGCTGACTGGCTTCTACCCAACGTGATGCTCATCCACAAGAAGGGTCAGAAGAACAATCCAGGGACCTACAGTCCAGTCAGTCTGACTTCAGTGCCTGGA
>VZTY01034089.1:750330-784713 GCA_013400935.1 Turnix velox
CTCTCCATTTGCTTAGAAAAATTATTCTAAACAGGCCACTGAAGCATACAGAAAAATATTTTCATTCTTCTATAAGTAGCATACTTTCATACTTTCATATTTTCATACTTCTATAAGTAGCAAAGAACTTTAGACCAACAAGAGGAGGATTTTAACTGTAATCGTATTTTCCTTTTTAACTGGGAAGATGGAATATTTATATTCACTCTAATGAAAAGAGCATGCCAGGTATGCAAGGTTATTCACTCAAAATTAGGTCACATGAATATGTAGAGTGAAACACAAAATAAAGCAGTTTGTATAGCCGTTTAAAGCTGGACTTAGCCAAAATTTAGGCTAATACCTGTATACACATATACATATTCATGTATGTGTGTGTAGAATAAAATCTGTCTCTTTTTGCTCTGAATAATTCCTGAAACCACAAGAGAGTCAAGCAGAAACCTGATGTGTTTAATTATTTATACAAGCACTGAAAAAGAGTATCTTTCAGTCACTACTACAAAAAACTCATACAAAAGCACTCTTCAAGGAAAAATTAATTAAAATCTGAAGACAGGACTGAACCTTGTATGACAAATGATTGAGTAATCCTTTGAAATATGTGCCATATTTAACTCTCATCAGTATCAATAAGATATACACAACCATATATTCATACTGCCCTTTACAGAAAACAGCCATATTTCTTGCAGCTGGATGATTACTTGTATAGTTCCATGAGAAACATGACTCAGGAGATTTCCAGTTTAAGCAAGCCATTACTGCTCATATCATTATTTAAACTCTCAACTGTACTACAACCTGATAAACAAATAAATTTATTGATATTTGAAAGTAGCAGTCCAACAGAACCTCCCCTCTAGGCTTTCAGCCTTAACAAAGAATCATAGAATGGTTTAGGTTGGAAGGGACCTTAAAGATTATCGAGTTCCAAGCCCCATGCCATGAGCAGGGACACCTTAGTGCGTTGTCCAGCCTGGCCTTAAACACCTCCAGAGAGGGGGCATCCACAACCTTTCTTAGTCAACCTGTTCCAGTGTCTCACCACTCTCACAGTAACAAGCTTCTTTCTTATTTCCAGTCTAAATACCTTATTCTAAAAAACAAGAAACAATAAACTGGGTTTTGATTTATATTTAAATAAGAGAGTAGACAAGTTTATGTAACTTAAGAAATGATGGATGAAATTTCTTTGACTGTAGTGATTTTTTTCAATAGTCCACAGGTATTTTTTTCCAACTTTCCATCATAGACAGCATTATTTTACAGATTATTTTACTACTGTAAAACAATCTAGGTTAAATAATACTAAAATACAATAACTAATACAAATAAATTGTTAGGAATTATGGGGAAATGTTGGTGTAAACTAATATTTTCACTATTTTTAATTACTGCAAAATACTTTTTTATTTATAATTATTTATTTAGTATTTTTCCTTAATTGGCAGTGGTAGATTGGCACGCAAATTATTTCTAGCCTCTGAAAAAACACCAACTTTTGGGGGGTTCATGCTTAATATTTCATGCATTGCTTGTCACCAAGCATGATCACCATCACTGCAATAGTGAATTGCCTTTTTTTCCCCATCATTTCGTATTTTTAACTAAGGGACAGTGTCTTTTGATAAACCTCCCCTACATGTGCAAAACTGATTCTGTTAGTTACTGCACCCTACAAGATAAATCACAAA
This sequence comes from Turnix velox, assembly GCA_013400935.1. Lineage (NCBI taxonomy): Eukaryota > Metazoa > Chordata > Aves > Charadriiformes > Turnicidae > Turnix > Turnix velox. The sequence goes on from VZTY01034089.1 coordinate 752,028, forward strand.
GACAAGAAATACATCCATGAACTGCCCTCAAAGAGAAGGGAATCAGCAGCAAAAGACCCCAATAAAAGTAATCTAACAAAACTATGGGAATTACACAGGTCTTCCCTACAAAAACAATTATTGCGTACCTGCAATAACTACTGAGTACATCTGCAATGGTATTACCTGGTGGCATCAAAACTAAACAGCCTTGAGGAGGCTGCTTGTTTCATTTTAGTACTGGAAAACTCTGTGCTAAAACACATTTCACCCTCTCCGGTATATCTAATTCCACAGAGAATGATTTCAACACTACTCCTGCTGTTCAACAGTTTATACCCAGAAAGCCTTCATCTGGTCTGTGTTAGGCCTTGACAACTTTTCCACTTTGGGTCCCTTCTGACTTTAGGCCTCCAAAGTCAAAGGCAGCAAAACATACCCATCAGCACCACTGTGTTCTGACTCTGCTCCTAACAACATTTTGATGAGATGTTCAAGAAGACAAAAAAAATCCCATGTCCTCCCTCCTGAATTAATGTTTAAGACAAAGAATCATCTAAAAGTAGCTGTAAAATATGTGAGTGCAAAAAGTCTGTCGTCTCTGAGGTATAAAGTGTGGACTCATTTGAAAAAAAAAGCAGACACCTTTTGGACTACACCAGCCATTCCCAAAAAGTCGAATAAATTTTGGAAGAGTTTATTGATTTTTAGAGCAAACTGCATATTTTTAGAGTAAACTCCATATTTTCTATCCCATTTTTAGCATCTCTGTATTGAATAAAAGATTAAAACCACAAAAGTATGCTGAATGCAGTCAGAGATTAATAAACTATTATCAAGAACATATTTACACAGAAAGAAGCTTTTATTCACCCCTTCCCATGCCAACTATGTCAGCTGGTGTTCAGAAAATAAAATCTCTCACTTCAGTACTACTAGCACATCTAACCTATAAGTATCTATATACGTAGGAAGTAGATCAAAATTATACTAAAAACATGGAATTTTTTATATGAAATTGGATGGCCTTTGCCAGCCACAAAGAAGTTAACTATCAGTACAAAAGAAGCAACTCTTTCAAGTACAGAGAGACTTAAACACTCACTACAGGATAAAAAAATCATAAAATGCTTATGCACTTCCATATAGGCCTTAAAAGGCTTTAATTTTTTAAAAATACTTTAATAATAATATTTTCTCACATATTATTTATCTTCTCATGCATAGTAGCAATTCACAACAGCCTGCATGCTGTGGCAGTTGAATTATGATTATTCTCAGCACTGTTGAGGGACAAAGAGTGCTTTATGTCTTCAGCATACTGCTGAAGCACACCTTAGTGTCTGAGAAGTGCTAGTCACATAAATTAAATACAGCCAGTTAAAGTGAAACTAATCTTAATAATAGTATATATTAGAAAACATTTCAGTACACTTTACATGCTAGGAATACCAAGAGAAAATTGCAGGCTTTAATTTTGAAAACCATCAATCAAAAAGCATTAACCAGTGTGAACTTATTTCCACTGCCTTACTTGTGACCTTCATAAATTGATTGAAATGCAAAGATTTCCTCCACAAGAAAAGGCCTATGCCCTGTACTTTTTGGCTTAAATTATCTTCCAAAACCTAAGATAGGCATGCCACACTCTGATGAGCTCTGTATAGTGGACAGAACAGATACTTGTGCTTGCTGGGCTAAAACTCAACTTCTTCCACTCTCAATTTCCCTTTTTCTTTCTATTCTTCTAGGTTTTTATTTCCACATTTAGATGAGGAAAAAAAAAAGAAGATGACACAGACAAAAGCTGTAACAGCTGACATGAAACCCGAGTAGTTCATCATTATAATGGCCGTATTCATTGTTGCAATGAATGTTTTTGCAATGTTTTTTCCTATTTTTTTTTTTTTTAATTAATTCCTTCTTTTGTCCTCCCTGGGTGTTAAACATATAGTTTAAAAAATACAAAAAGCTTTTGGTGCTGCAGCCAGTCTTCTACGTTCTGCATACTCTTGCACCTTTAGAGACTTCATAGAATCATAGAATAGTTTGAGTTGGAAGGGACCTCAAAGATTCCAACCCCCCTGCGATAGGCAGGGACACCTCCCACTAGATCAGGCTGCCCAATGCCTTGTCCAGCCTGGTCTTGAACACCTCCAGAGAGAGGGCATCCACAACTTCTCGGGGCAACTGGTTCCAGTGCTTCACCACCCTCACTGCCAAGATGTCAAATACACTCAGTAAAGGGGGGCTATGGCAATCCCTTTTTCACTTGCTTAACAGTATTTTTGTTTAATTCTGGCTTCCAGATGTGGGCTTTTCACAGGCTGAGGCACTGCTGTACATAGAATTTAGCTGCATCTTCACTGAAAACTTTTGCATTGCTATTTACTGAAGAACCATTACCATTCATGCAAATAAGAGATTAATGCAGCTCCACAAATTGGAAATTCAAGCAGTTCTGCTCTTCACTTTAACCCCTACAACTTCCATTTGCATGTATTTGCTAAGCAAAGAGGAAAAAAAAATAATTTAACTATGATGAGCCATGGGAAATAAGAATCTCATATGCAGTACTGTGTGATACATGCCAGCTCTTCCAGAGAATAAAAAGAATAATGCCAAAAGAATCATGCCACAGCATCACATCCTAAAGAAAAGAAATCTGGTAACAACAGAGCCTAATTCAAACAACCAGGATACAGAAAGTGTCTGTTTTAAATAAATTACATATGTTAATTACATTTGATGATATATCTCAATCTTAGTAATTGCAGTAGTTGAAAATTGACAAGGAAATTTGAATGTCTCTCATGTTTCTTGAAACAGATATTTCCAATATTGTAAAAGAAATCTTAAAAAATAAAGACTAAAGCTCATCTCCATTTAACAGATACTGCACAGACCACGTGCAGTCAGAAGTGGTTTTGGTGGAAAGGTAAGGAACCTTTACCTACCAGCGAGCAAAGAGGTAGCCTTCTCATCGTTATAAGCAAATACTAAGGTACTTATATGGTAGAATGAAAGAAATCAGAACACATTGCAAAACCTACATCCTAGTTTTTTTCAACAGATATTTAAATATTGCATTTCCAGGTAAGATTTTACCTGGAAAAAGGCTTGTGGAATTGATTTATATGTGTTATCTTCAGGTTATTCAAAATGTGCTTGAAAGTTTTTGTATGCTAACTACATAAGACATACATTCACAAATTTGTTCATCTTTTCTAGTACATACAGACATAAAGGAAATGGCATACTTAAGAAAATACCTAGTTGGTAGCAGATTAAAATCTTCCTGCACATGCCCATATCCTGATGTCCAATCATGACAACCTCTTTTGATTCTCTTAAAGCAGCATTATGTATTTAAATTTGCCTACATAATAGGAAATACCAAAACAGAATCGAAAGATTTTTTTTTTTTAACTGCAAAAAAATAATTTGAAAACTGTGTTTCTCAGACAGTGGCAAGCTAGACAGAAAGGGCACTAGATAAAGCTACTGGGTATAGAGCTGTACAACAGTGTAACAGCTAGAGAAAAGAAATGACTTCTGTATGAAGTCAGCCTTCCTAGGAACAAATTTTGGTAAACGCCAACTTATTTAATGGCTGATATATTAAGACTACAGAAGAGCCCTAATTTCAGACAGCATTTATTCATGAAGATATAGGGTTGTCTTGAATAACAATATGTGTAACTCCACTGACTGATCATGAAGAAGCCAATTAATATAAAACACAGGTATTTCAGAATGCAGTCTATTGATGTCTAAATTGACTAAATTACTATCAGGCTGTTATTTGTGATGCTCACTTTCCAGATATTTATGCAAATTACTTAATGTAATTGTGCCATTAAAGTGCTACATTAATATTGAATGTTAACAGCTTCAGAGAGCAAGGTCCTAAAGCTTAAATATTAACATCTTCCAGAGTGTTAAAATACCTAATTATTTCACATCTTTATATCTTAAATAACCTTAACCTACATTTATAGAAATGCAATAATGCAGAATAATAACAGTGCTTGCCACTTCAACTGATTGATACTCCAGGAGAAAGATTTTTTTATTTTAAATAATGTGAATGATGAAACTGTTATCAATACAACAATTTTGAAAACTAACTAAATATACATACTTAGACTGAGCTCTCACACTGCACATATGCAAACTTACTACCTTCAGCAACTTTATGAGTATATTCAGGGGCAAATTCATGCAAAAAAAAAAATCCCAAAAGCATGAGACACTGATATTCTGAGTTGTATATAGGAGTGAACATCATCTCTTCAAAAGTGACTGTAATTTAGGGCCTCATTACTCTGCAGTGGTTCTTTTATTTAATTCAGTATATTATCCAAGAGTTTTAACAACAAATTTCTCACAATTTAATTTATTACATTAATAAACTACTATATGTTATAACAGATAACTAGCACTCTATTGCTCCCAAGTAGCTGTGTAATTTAAAGCAAGAATGTACTGTATTAGTATAACGCTCAGTTTTGCCCAAAGAAAATTGAAAAAAAGGGACAATTAAATGCTATGCCACACATGATTCTTTAACCAAAGGCTGTTGGTCTTGTTTCCACTGCAACCATACAAAGAATGGTAAGGAAAATGTGGTGTGGCTAAGACTACATTTTTATAACCACTCTGTACCAAGACATCATCCTAAATCAGCCTTAGCCCAAGTTGCATAAGGAGTTTTCATTCCTATGTTATGAGGTAAAGATGTCATATTTCACTAGATAATGTATTTAGATTTTTTCATCATCTCCTATAAACTTCAGTGAACTAGAGCAGAGCAAATTTTTTTTCACAGTGTTCTGTTATCTGTTGGAGGATTTTTTAACTTCACTCTATTGAAGTTCTATAGATTTTCAGAGATGATCGTGAGTGGTGTACAGAATTAAAATACAGACATGAGAGAAGGTAAATATGGTCTAGAAAAATTTGGTAGTAAACTGTTCCACTTTTACAAAAGAAGTCTATAGATGGTCTTCACTTAAATTACCTTGGTGCTGAATGTGCTCACTTAGATGCAGAGATGGTAAAGTGCATTCTAAACTGCACGTATAAAAATAGTTACATCAAAGACAAAATCCATCTTCAGTGTCCTTCCATAGCTTTCCTACCATAAATAAAACATAAAACTAAAGTATTTTGAATAGAGTTTCTAATAACAATTTACAGTTTGATGGATGCTGTGATTCTGCTCCTGAAGATTCTTGTTGATCCTTACCACTTTGCAGACCATGTCAAAAAAGTCATCTTTACCTATGCGGTGTAAAGTTTTTTTAAAAAATCTGCCACAACTTCAATGTCAGGAGAGTTAAATGGTGTCAAATCACCTCTGTAGTGTGCTTAATGGACACAAAGCTACTAATGTAATGGGTGAAAAAGCTACTAATTCATCACTGTATAGTTTTCTTTTGTCCAGTAGGTGTTTATATATTTTGCCTTTCTAATGTCTTTTTTATGTTTGTCATCTCTCCAACTCACTGCAGAAAATATGAAGAACTACCTTCCTCCTTCTTCCTTACAGCCATTACCTCTTCATTTACCCCAAGGAATATTGATGCAAGGATGAAAAAAGCAAAGCACCTAATTCCAAAACTGCGGGTTTTGAAATTGTGAAAAACAGTTTATCTAACTGGGACAGATTTATTTCAGTTAGTGTTTGAATTATATATTAGAAAAACATGCTCATATATAAACATACTTCAGAAGTAAAAAAGAAATGCTATAATTTCATTAAATGAACTAAGTAGAGCTCTGGAGGGAAATACACTCATTGAAAACTGAAAGATGCCTTAAAAGACTGAACTTCAGCTAACTTTTGAATTTCAGATGTAAACCTGATCAGTCCTTAATCTGTTTCCAGAAATTAGTCCCATGCTCTCTGACCTGAAGTCATCATGTAGTTAGGAGACAGGCATTTTGAATTTCTGAATGCTTTATACTATGCTAAACAGGATAATGCTTTTTATTAGGGAAAATTACGCTTATGATACTCAGTTCATAGTAATTATTATGAGTACAGGTATTTTATTAATGTTGCAGATAACTATTGATCTGCTCAGACTAAATCACTTACCTTAAAGTAATGAACAGGCATTTTGTATAGCTATTTTTCTTACTTATTCTTTTATCAATCAATCCATAGCCTAATTGTTATGAAAAAGGCAGTATCTCCCGATGTTTATAATTTGATCAATTTTATTATTTTTCTCAGTATGGCCAGAATCCAAGTCCATAGTTATTATACTACTGCAGTAGTATAATAACTATAAATTTTCATAGACTGTTTTTGTGTGTCACTGAGGAAATAACAGAAATTGCTTAGGTAAGCCTACTTTTTTTCATGTATATACATCAATAAGGAAATAATTTTGGCAGCTGTTAACAGATGCCAACAACATTACTCTTGTCTTAAAAATAGCCTCTTTAACTATTTACAGCATCATAGTTGAACTGACAAAACAAAAAAACACCATATGTGATGGCAGAAATAATGTTGGCTAGCATGATAAATTCAACAACATGACACGTGACATAAGAATTTATTGTGTAGGCTCTACACTGGTGTTCATGTAGACTACATTTTCTCATTGTAAGGGTCTTTGGTACTACACAGAGTAATTCAACAAAATCTAAACTGTGCCATGACACAAACATGCTCATATTCTGCTGAAATTTTCTGTATGGGCAGAAAATCTGGTATGAAACAAACAAAAACTAAAACTAATTTAATTAAATGTAACAAATACATCAATAATTGAATTTTATTCTGATTTAACTTAAAACACCTGAATCTATTTTATTCTGCAACCTAGAGCTATTTTCATCAAACTGGAACACTGGCATGGAGTGTTGCAGATAAATATTAACTGGACAAATTAGGCTTAGGCTGCGTGAAGAAGACTGAAAACTTTTTAGAAAATAACATGCAACTGACAAGGGTTAATGATTTTAGATTATGCAGAGATAAACCTGGGATTAAGTGACCCTTGATCTCTCAAATACTATAATTTTTACTGTTTTTTCTTCAAAAAATCCCCAAACATGTAGTTTTAATATGCAAAAATAGCAGCTGTAGTATTAGTAACTTATTTTTTGGAGAGTATCTTAAGCTTCCAAGGATCTTGGTGACATTTAGTGGTTAATCCCAGTTTTACAATATTCCTCTTTTAGTAAGTTATTCAGATGTTGTGTCTAACCTATTTCAAATAGAAATGTTAAGATGAAGAAGGATGCTAAACTCTTGTCAACACGGGAGTCAGAAATCTGTCTGATTGAAAAAGTGAATTTTTTGCCCCCTTTTGCTACATATGAATAAAAACATTAGGTGAGCAAAGAAATCTGATGATATATGAATCCAAAACCCCTTTTTTCCACTGTGTCATTTTAGGGTTTATGCAATTGTATTTGTCTACCACGTTTTCCCCTATGAAATGTCACACACTACTCTTATAATTTTCACATAAAGAGGTGACCCCTACTCAAATAGGGGACACTTTTGAATAGTGTCTCAATTAAAAAAGCAAACAGAACATGCAGTGTTTGAGGTAATCTCTATCAACAAAAGTGGAGACATAAACACCCTTTTTATAAATATACGCATATACACAGACATATATATTTCTCAATTAGTTGCTGGATGTTTACTGATATGTATTTGAGGGCCAATCAGAATTTAATGAGAACCTACCACAGAATCATACAACAGTCTGACCTTTAAAACTCATTTACTTCAAACTCCATTGTAATGAGCAGGGACATGCTCATCTAGATTAGAAGCACCCCTGCCAATCTGATCTTGAATATTTCTGGGAATTGGGGCACCCATCACGTCAATGGGCAATTTGTTCCAGCATTTTACCATATATCTCATATAAATCTACCCTCTTTTAGTTTAAAAAATTAACCCTTGTGCTACCACAACAGGCTCTGCTAACATATTTGTCCTTATCTCTCATGGAAGTCCCCTTTAAGTACTTAAAGGCCACAATAAATTCTCCCGGAGGCTTCTCTTTTCTAGGCTGAACAACTCCAGGTCTGTGAAAGCTACCATGCTTAAGAGAACCAGCTCCTGTATGGTTGTTATGGTTCCTGATGAGACTTCACAACAGACAGTGGGGAAAAGTAAAGTCCAGGGGAGCATAATAATTCTAAGTTCACATTTTGATATCAAAAATACATAAGCTTCAACAATGGTAAAAAATACAAATCTGTTATTAAGACACATTATTAAAGGTCTTCTTGCTATGTTTATTGAATCAATCATAATGAATTGCAATACAATACAACTAAACTTTCAAATGTTTCAACTGCAAAATAAGGTAATCTTTTGCTTTGAAAATAAAATTCATTTCTGTATTTTTATTAAATGCTTTTATTCAGTTGATGGTGATCACAGAAAATCTCTGTGAACATTATTTTTGCTGGTATATGCATGTTTTCAAGGGAATAGCTTGAGCTTTCGGGTTTTTTTCCTGCATTTTCAAGTCTTCCACATCAACTAATTCACCCTCACAACATCCCTGTGAGGTAGGTAATTATACTGTATTAAAATAAAGTACTCAAGAGAAATTCACTTTCACTTATTCAGCAATGAAGATACAGTAATTATCCTGTACATGTGTAAGTTTCAGTGAATAATAATATCACACCTCAGAAAAATAGTAACAAGTAGTCTTCTTGCATGAAATACTGAAGAATGTTTAAAAATTTCGCTACAATCTGGCTAGAAATATATAATACAAATAATATATCTTAGTAATAAAAATGCATGTAATGGATACATGGCTTTAAAAAGTCAATGACTGAATTCCATTCAACCAATTAAAAAGCATATGAGCTGATATTTATACTTAACATCAAGAAAAATATATTTATATAGCTTTATTGCATAGCAAAAAAATTTTTATAATGGATCTACTCATCCTCTGTTATAGTAGGTGGTTGATAAAATAAAAACACATGACAGCAGAATATTTTTATATCAATTTCATGTACAGCCTTATTTCTTACTTATCAAAGGAACAGATGCATTCATTATAAAAAAAAAAGACTGATTTACAAGACAAAGTGCACCCTGCTCTAGCTCCATGCCAATATAAATTATTTGCAACTGATTACATCCATCAGGTTTAATATAAACCAGATCAATCTGAAAAGAGTAAATCAGCTGGAACGAGATTTAATAACACACAAATCAAACTTAATGTTTCTCTAATTGTTTCCAATAACTGTACAGCTATCCCAATTATTATTTTGCATATACATTGTGTAATTTAATAGCAGAAAAATGAAAATCATACAATATATTCAATACATTAAACACAGTTCTGCACTGACCAAGAAGTTTACACACTGTTACTGATTTTGGAACTACTAAAAATCTTATTTAAAACATAAAATCAATTAGATATCTCACAAATCATTTAGAGATATCCATTCACATCCATGAATTTCCACTACCCTCTGAGTATGTCCCCTCTACAATCTTTGCGCATTTAAAAATGATTAAATAAAAATTTTTGTTCAAACATCCCTTCACCACTAGCACTTTTAAGATCACAGAAAAACACATAATGAAACTACTTCCTTGAGACCAAATTTTGTAGTTTATGTAAAATCAAAAATCCTGATCATAGGCAAAGTAGTACAAATGGCATGAAAAAAATGCCATGTAAGTGCAGAAGTGGTTGCTGGTGAATGGGTAAAACCCACTAAGTATTCTGATCATAAACCTTGAATAATGAGAGTTTATTTCCCTTTGATTTGTCCACTTATTGCAGAATGTATACCAGTGAGAAAAATTATACTCCATACACAGCTAAGTAACTCAAAATAAGAAGACACTAAGATGGTTCATAAAATTATATGGTTTCATCCTATCAAATTTAAACAAACACTTTGTTGCAAAAATTCCCTTGAGAATTAAAGCATTTGAAGAAGAGGCCAAATACATGCTGTATCCTAAGAATTTTTTAATCTCTTCCCAAGGTGAGTATAAGATATTATGGACAGATAAAAAAACACAATTAAAATAGGCATGGGATGGGTAGTTTGAGAAAGACAATTTTTCCGTTGTACATTTTCACTGAACAAAATAGAGGCATGGCAAACTGACAGTTTTGAACTGGAAAATGTTATGGAAAAATAATGAGGCAACAGAAATAAACACAAATTTTTCATTGCTGAGTTGTCGTTTGTTTTTTTTTTTGTAACTGGCTGGTTTAACTTAAGGCCAATTTCAAGACCAAAGCTGTGAACTACAGTATTAAAAAGATAAAGATTCCCCCACTTGCAGGCAACAGGGTTTTCCTGAATAATATCTGAATCTGAAGAGTTGTCACTGACCCTGAAGCTCTCATGGTTAGTAGGATGCTGTTAGTAGTAGCAGTTGCAAACATAGGGGTTTGCCAGTAACAACTCACAATTTGTGCATAGTTGAGTCTTCGAAACTGAGCAAATTTGCTCTCAAAATCTCGCCAGCGCTTGCTGAGCTGTAGCAGGCTCGGCTCCACTGCTTTTGCAGCCCCATCCTTAGACAGGCGTTCAGCCTGCCTCTGCACGGCATTCAGATCTTCCTTCTTCTTCTCCAATTCTCCATCAATCTCCTAGTGAGCAAAACCAATACAGGGCCCAGGACAGTTAGCTAACTAGATCAATCAACTTGAAATTAGCAAAATATTTCTGTCAGAAATTCCATGTCCATTTTATTGTTACAATTAAAACTCACAGGTTTTCATGACTAAACTTAAACAGAACAAAACCAACTGAAATTGAAGAACTTTCTTGGAGATTTGCTGTCGTGATACTAACAGGTAGGACTAAAGGAAAACTATTTAGCAAAGGCCAACAGTTTCCACTTCCAGGTCCTTGCTAATTATACTGTGATGGGCAATTGGAGAAAGCCTTTCTACACTAAGGGTCAGCATATTCAGGACAAATAGCATTTGGACAGCTTACAAATCAAGCATTTGACTCTTTAATGTATGAACTCCTATTTTACTCTGTGGGAAACTCAACAGAGAATGAAGCAAAGAAAGACGATGCAAAACAAACTAGGAAAACCTTTGACAGTGCGTAAATAAATCTACAGAGTTTGACAGTGACATATGAATATGTTCTGATGAAAATGAATGTGCTAACATGAGAAAGAGGTCATCCATATATCGGTAAGTCATTTGTTCATCTGGAACAAAGATACATAAAATCAATTAAAAATTTTACTAGAAAACATTTTATGCTCAATACATTGCACACTTTCAATACTATTAAAAAATTAGTGTGTTTAAATTTAATTATATAACAAACAAATACAAGATATAGAACAACAAAGAAATGTCAATTTGAACATATAATTAGGTGTTGTGATTCTAGAAGTAGAAATAAAGAACTGTACTAATAATTTTCTGTACGTATTGGCATATTAATTGCATTTGCTGTCTATTAAACTGATAAACTATCACTCAAAATGATAGTCAAATGCCATCCCAAAACAACATTACCTTTAGCTTCTGCTCATCTTTCTGGTCTGGTAGACTGGCTAACTTTTTTTCAATATCATCCAGCCATGTCATTAGGTCATCAGCCTGCCTCTTGTACTGATACCATTGATGGGAAATCTCTAAAGCCTTTTTTCTTCTTTGAGATCTCAAGTCCTGTTCACAGTGCAGACATCATTAGAATACAAATTAAAGATTGATAACATATCAGTTGGACTCTCTAGACACTGAGGAGGAGAAAAAGGTGCAGAAGGCCACAATTTCTTCAAAACTTAAATTTTGATATTTAAATAAAGTACATAAACACCTCAGCACATTCTCTGCAGTTTAACAATGAACAAGGAACTGAACACAACTAACTTTAAGATTAATAGGTTATTGTTTCTATTGAAGTAGGTTACCTATTTCAGGATTGTTCACATCTTGATTAAACCACTGACACATCAATACTCAGAGCAGTTAAGATCCTTACATAACTGCCAATATTCTGTACAAAACACTTCTGCTCAGAATACTTACTAGACAGATGGAAACACATCCCACTGAGTATCTAGTCATAACTGAGCTTCCTGTGTTTTGTGGATTCCTGTGAAATTTTAGCCTGCATGAAAACTCTGAAGCTATTTAAGAGAAAATCATTTCAATGGAGAAATGTCTGCAAAGACAAATTCCCTTTCTCTAAATTAAATACTATTTACATAATAAAAGCATTGTGTTTATGATTCAGTTTTATTGAAATTTCTCTTTAATGGCAAGGTAAACAAATGTTTTTTTTTCATGCACATATTATTACATGGACTTCATTTGCTTTAACTACTTAATTTCACTCGCCCAAAATTCATAATGTACTTTTATGAATATAACATCTGAATAAGAAGTAAATTAAAAACTTACTGTTAACATTTTATGCAAAAATGCTCAGATGGATTTTCCTCAACCATACTTCAATTTTATTTAATGCCAAATGCCTTAGCTGAGTTACTTAAAATCAATCGCTATTCCATAACAACAGACAGTAAGGATCTAGTCAATATCATAGTCCATGAAACACTGTTCCTGTTTCTCTTCCATAAAAATTATTAATTACTTCCATTTAACTTGGAACAGTCACACATAAACATACAGATTTCAAGTTTCTTCTAAATGCGGACAAGACAGTAATATAGTCCAGCTATTCTTTTACTGAATTCAAAAAGATTTGCACAACTGTGACAGAATGAAATCTGTAAGAAAGATATTGCTTAAAAATAAGTAATAATAAAATGTAACCATGCCATGCTTCTCAAGCCAAGAAAAACTTCAGAAAAAATTTCAAGCAAAGGTAAAATTATGATAGCAAGTAAGATGAATTTTTTTCCTACAGTAGCCAGAGCCTATTGCAGGCCATGTGGTTATAACACTGAGGATAAAACAGTACATTTAAGCTGGAACTGTAAAATACCTCATCCAAGGCATCATGAGAAATATATAAGAAAAATATATGTTTATAGCCAAATAGTTTTAAATTACTCATCTCTAAATAGCAATAAAAATTCGTTTAAGAGAACAATGCCCTGAAATGAAGGAGAAAATTAGTTTTAGTAGCATGTGGTTATAATTGTAGCTCCTATACCTTGAGAGCATTATGTTTAGTCTGCAACAGCTGTTGTTTTATCTTTATTTCCTCCCGTTTTCTCTCATCTGTGATTCTCTTTTGAAGCGTGTCGCCCCTTTGCAGCAATTCTTCCACTGTGCTTGCATCATCTTCACTCTGATTTTAAAAAGCGCAATAGGTATAATGGGCATTCCAATCTAATTATTACTTAAGTACTACAAGATAGAGACATATAAAACTAAACTTCCTCTGCTAAGGTAATGACCTAATAGCTACTCCAGGCTCTAACTGAAGACAATGTAGACATCCGATGGGTAGAAGAAAAAATACTTGAAAATATACAGATGTTTGACATCAGATTTTATGCAGCATCCAATGAAATAGGATGAAAACTTTAAAGGCAGAAAGGCAAAACATGTATTTCACTTTGAAACAAAAATAATAGACTATCTAAAATACTCTAAATCACTGTCAGTGGTCACTCTAATTGCCAGTAGCTTGCAGGCCATGCCTGACCATTTCATATATCATCACAATGCAAAACAGGTATTCTGGTCGGGAAAAATAACACCACAAAGTACTTTTCACATTGTAGTTAAATCTATGCCAAAGCTTGTGCAAGCGGCCCTCTTGAACCATGCTAAACATTTTATGTCAAGAAAGGGAACAAAATATACTCAAATATTGAAAAATGCCTCAACAGATTTGATTCATTTAGAATTTACCCCTGCAGTATGAACTGGCTTAAATTTTACTTTTCCTGCAAACAATAAAAAAAGAAAAGTGCTAGAAAGGTTCCTTTCAGCATTCATAAAATATTAATTTTTGAAGCATTTGTTAAAATGAAAAGAATATTAACTCTTTATGTTGCTTATATAGAAATACATGTTTTAATCTTGTCGAGGACTCAGGACGAGTCTTGCTCCCCAGCCAAGAAGTGTCACCCCTCAGAAAAGCACTCTGAAGAAAACACAACAAAGTGGCAATAGTAGTAAAGCACATCAGTATTTTAATTGCCTCTTTTCACTTTCTTTTTCTCCCCCTAAGAGACATAAATGGTTTTACTACTTGAAAAAGGCAAACTTGAGTAATAAAGCTTACCACAGTTCCAAAATTATTTACAATAAATGGTATGATCAGGATAGTTAAGAACTAACTGGCAAGTGGAATTTCTATAATTGATGATTGTTGGAATTTGTTTTTTAGTGAAAATCATCTTTTACTATATTGCCCATTTAGATACATCATTCTGTGTTTTCTTGATCTTTGCATTTCTACAGAGATTTTATTATTAGTTCTCTCTCCTGTAATACTACTGGTACTCATATAGCACCTTTATAGAATCTGCTTTGCTTACTGTTTTCACAAGTGTCAAAAAAAGTTTTTCTTACACAATAACAATTAACTAATCAGTAAGAGCTATAGTTAATCTGATTTTATAATATATCAGTACAGTAAACCTTTGTTCAATTTATATCTAAGGATTCTAACACAAATATCTGAATTTCTAATTTTGACTCTGTTTACTTATCTCCCCTCCAACTTCACTCAGACTTCCATTTCATACCTACCATATCTTTATTGAAGTCCTCTTCTTTCAGATTCACCCCCTGCTGAATTTCAACCTCCAGAGGCTCAAGCATTTTTTGTACATCGAAGTCAAACTGTTCCAATTCCTTCAAAGGAATGAAGGGCTAAAAATGGGCAAAATGCAAAGATTGTTTATTTAAATCACATAATTAATATTATTATCATAAACATAAATTAGGAGAGATATCTGCATTACTTCCTGTTGCTAAAACAATGGAGGACTTTCCATCATCTGGAAAAATATCTACTCCATACAACTCAAAGTACCCAAAGACACAAATGAAGATAGGTATTTAACAATATTATAAAAATCATGAAAAATATGAAGAATTTTGTGGTGCATGACATTTTACAAAAAGTATGATTACATTCTTTGTGTAAGAACAGGCTGAATTAAATGGTGTAACATAAAAAATTAAGTGTGTAGACCTCTCGTTTAAATCTGATTTGTCAGAAATCACACAGCAACAAGCAATCCATTCAGATGAAAAGCTACTTACTACTACCAGTTGGGAACAATTTAATGATTATTTGTTTCAGTATTTTGAAAACATTGCTTTCCCACTAAGAACAGCAAAATGACAGGTAAATTATACAAAACGCAAGACAGATAATCTTTGTGTAAAACATTCCCTTAACAATATTTCATAACATTAAAAAAAATCAACAAAGCTTCAATAAATGAGCTTGTGTTTCAAAAATGTTTCAACAAGAAATACAGGACCAGAAATCCCACAACCAAACAAAACAGACACAGCTCCTCCAAAATGAATCACACTATAATCATGATGCTTTACCATAGGTTTCAGTATTTATCTGAAAGTGGCACTTACTAACAATACACTGTTCTTTATCTACCAGATACTCAAGCATGCTTGGATAGTACGTTTATATAGTATATTTATTGCAAAGGATCAACAAAAAAAGTTTTCTTCCTTCAAAGCTTTAAATACAAAAACAAGCACCAAAGTTCGATTTAAAAGTTATTAATGGTTTATGATGTTCTTGGAATTCTTGGACATGCAGCTGTCTTCTTGCTAAACAGATAAACACACTATAACTTAATCTATTAGTCAATCCAACCGGTATTTATTACAAAGCAAAAGCTTGTGGTGAAGATAATGACATCCAAAACTAATCAGCTAAAAACCAGAGAAATTGGACATCAACTGCAATCTATTCTTAGCTGTCACAACAATGACCTACCAGAATTAGGCTGAAAACACCTCAGTTGAATCTGGTTGATTGTTTTAATGAGAAGATATTGTGCAGTTATGAATGTTAATGGAAAAATAATAAAGTGTGATGATATTCATAGAGTATAACACTGTACTCACAAATTTTCATCAAGAAGCTGAATGAGCACTTAAACTGAGAAATAGTAGCAAACGATATGGTAATTTCTTCTTAAATGCTCTGAAGGATGTCTTCAAAAGTACTTAAATCTCACTAAACGACAAAGTAACTAATAAAACTGGAATATTGAATCACTAACATCTGACAAATGCTAAATACAAGAAAAATGGAAGGAAAAATACTAAGTGAAATGCCAGCAGTTGAATTAGGTTCAAAGACCAATTTAAATATTAAATCTCATTTTAACATACTACAAACATTTTGTTAATTGAGGGAACAATTATGTACTACCATTTAATGATTTTACAATTAATCTGTTATTTACTGCTGTATTGGTAGTTGTTAGCACTTGAGAAAATGTAGGTAATTTGAAAACAGACAAGAACTGGTTGAAAATAGATTTTGAGAGCTTTCTATTCTCTTGATTTTTGAATATATTATTCACTGAATGAATAATTTTAACTATGTATGAAAAAACCCAAACCACTGTGAAAAAATGGTATCATCCCATAAGAATAGTAGATTTCCAGCTCATGATGCTGAAATCATGACTAAGAATGGAATATATAAGGGTGGAAAGAACAAGGCACGCCCAATGTAGTCCTTTATCCAAATTCATACAGCAGGTGAGTAGAACCAGCAAGAATGTAGAAAAAACTTTAGCCTCTCTCTCTCTTATGCAATGCTTATTACCATAGATATCCTTTTTTGAGTGATACTCTAATGGACCACTACACAAGTTTCTAATTTACCATTGAAATTACATGTTGTGGTAATTCCTCTCATCTTGTTAGGTATATAGCACATAAAGTTCAGTGTGGTGCTGCTATTCCAGCCCATTCATAAACAGGAGAACACTTGAGAGAGACAAGTGAAAGATGTTTGCAGACTCTGTCCAGAAGACACTTCATCTTGTAAAGCACCACTTACCCCTTTTTTGAGTGAGCCCAGAACATGTCATGCAAATCGTTACACCCTGATGAATCATCTGTAGACAGTCACATAGCTCTCTCAGACAAGAAAGAATTTCATACAACTCTATCTAAGTGTGCTTACAGTGCTGTGGAAGTGCAAGGTAAAACTGAGAAAGGAATCCAGATTGCAGGCAGCAGATGTTCAGAACAAAAAAATGTCACATAGCACAGTTGTTCGGGCTTTGTGACAAAATGTTCTCCATCTGCAGTTTGTACTTCAGTAAGAAGCAAGGAGTGCCACACTGGAATGGCTGAAGTACTAGCAATAGCCAACAGAAAATGAACTTTATTCATAAGACACATTCCTTCCTATTCTAGAAATGAAAATTGAATAAAGTCAGGGAAACTTTGCTTTTGCTTTTTGCAAAGTTGATTTTCTCCTCTGTGCATTAATTTCCAAAGCTACTTCACTAGTAAGAAAAAAGGTTAACATCAAGATCCATTCATTCCCATTATCCTATACACCAACCTGCATGGCTTCCTGCTTTAATCTGACAGATAGCTCTCTGCTATAGAAAGGCAGCAAATACAGTGGGGAAAACAGGTGGCTTATGTCTCCCCTCATTTCAATTCTCAAGTCGCAACTAAAAATTACTTAATCCATATTGAATTCAGATTCACTAGTCAAACTAGTTATACAGACAAGCAGTTGAAGTATAACTGATACAATGTATGTGTGTTTGTGTGTGTATGTATTTCTATATAAGTCTCAAACCTTGGTGAGTCACATCCTCTCAGGAAACGACAGGGTGCATTAAATGAAAATTAGCCCTGAAAAGACAATTATATTTAAAAAAGAAGCTACCCATACTTGGATTGAGAATCTAACTGATTCATAGCTGTTGCTCATTTTTTGTAAGCTAACAAAGTAATAATTTTTAGGTTCAGATAAAGTCAGAATGAAAAAAGACCTTAACGACAAAAATCACTTTTAAAAATATACTGTTAGTACCTGCTTTTTTTTTCCTTTAAAAGCTTAGTATCTGGGGAAACTGCAGCCTGCTATGCAGTTGTAGTTGTGCATTTTAAATAAGTATCGTTTGGTATGCATCTCCACCCGGAAGCAAGTCCTCCTACCTTTCCACTCTTAATTCTCTGCGATATAGCTGCAAATCGCTGGTTGAGCTCTGACAGTTTAGGCTCTACTACTTTCCTGCAGTGATCTCCACGGTTTGTCATCAAGTCTACTGCCCGGTCACGCACAGAGTCCACCTTTGGATGCATATCATTCAGCTCAGCCTTTAAGCGCTACAGTCCGTGAGCAAGAGACAGGGCTTGAAGTTAGTAATAAATGCAAAGAGAGAGAAAGAGAGAGAGAGAGAGAGTGTGCAAGGGAATAGGGAGCAAAACCACAAAGCAAATTCAGATAATTATGCATGAGCGTGTAAATCCAGTAGAATTACGTTAGGTAACATTCCCAGTCACATCCCTCAAACGTATAGTAGGAATGTATCTACATGTCTGGTTTTTTATCTCCAAGAAGAAATTAATGGTGAACATAGTTTCTAGACAGGTTCTTATCTGCAGTACCCCAATCCTCAGCATATTTCAAGACATGCTAATTTATTTCAATGTTCCTAAAGCAAATAAGAGCTGCTACTTCATGTATTATGGTATGTACAGTGCTTGCTTTCATTAATGTTCATGCCCATAGGAGAGGCAGAGAAAAATTACCAGATTGAAAACCAGTGGGAATCTTTTTCTCTAAATCTATCACAAATTACAAAAAGCTGAGGACAAATGTTTTTTTCATCTGCAACAGTAATACTAACCATAGGTCACAGTATGGGTAGAGGCCAAAAAAAACAGTCAGGTGTTCAGGAATCATAAACACAGTTGGGCATTCAGAATTACATTTCACTGTCTGTATGAAATGCCATTGTGCAATACAAATAGATACACTTGCACTGACAGTAAAGAACATTGTACTCTGTACCTGATGATGGCAAAATTGCTCATTCAGCTACAAAAGTCTGTCCTGCAATCCCGCTGAGACTAATAAGGTACTGATGTGTGTTCTGCCTCGGAATTTGTAGAGTTTTTCTTTAGCAAATGTTATCATTATACTAATGTTAGCAATACAATTCTGATTTTGATTTGCAAAGTACTTTTCTGACAGCACATTCTGCCCACAGAGTTCAGTATAAGGTAAAACTTCATGTCAATTTCAGAAGAAAAAAATCCATATAGATAGTAATTTGAAGTTGTTTAAGCTTGTCAAATAAGGTGTTAAAATACTTTAAAACAAGATACTTGAAAAATTCAAACTTTGCATCCATCCCGCAAGTTAATTTTTCATCAGTTGGTCAAACGATGCAGTTGGCTAAATAAAACCTTCTGAACAATACACTAACATGCTATTATATAACTTGTTCACCATGTGATGTTCTTGTCTATAGTGTTTCTCTGGCACCAACAGTGTCCATAGAATTAAAGCAATCATAATCCAGAGACTTCAAATGCAGGTATCAGAAGAAAAGTTTTACAGAAAAACAGAAATGCAACTAAAAAGGATGAACACATTAAACAAGGATTTTATTTAATCACTTTTTAAACAAAGTATTTTCTGGGAAATATAAGCTTAATGAGATGCTATTCTACTTCGCAGGAATTCCCAAAGACTAATAACATCATATCTAGTTTAATTTCTGCAAAGGTGTAAATTTTGTAATGCCATAAAAATTTATTAAGGAATCTACCAGCAGGCAGAGGGGAGCTTTATCATAGAACGATAGGATGTTAATCAATTTGTGATACCTTTCAAAATATGTATGTTAGTTTTGACACAGCTCCTTCTAGAATAAAATGAATGCTTTTCAGAAAATTGTATTTTTTTACCTTAAGAATTTCCTCTTTTTGCTGGGGTTTTTGTTTATCAGATTCATCCAACAGTATTTCAGCACGATACATCCAAGTGGTGACATTAGCTACATTCTGATCAAAAGCGTCCATTTGCTTTTGATATTCCTGTATGTGGAAAAGGTAAATACTGCATACAAAAAAAGTAATGAGAACTGAAATAACAGCTCTAATTATGCCAACTGTGGCAAACAAGCATACATCATGAAGCTAGAATTGTTTATTGTACACACAAACTGCTTGTTTTGAGAAGGATAGAATCTGTTTGTTGGCTCTGACTTTATTCTTCCAGTTTCTCTTTAAAAGACGTTTCCAGAACAGAGAGAAGGTTTCAAAGTGAGAGGCAGAGGTGTGATAAAGTCACAGCAAGATGCGAGTGTTTGCAGCTTGGCCACATTGCTGAGAGGAACAGGAAGCTGACAGCCAGAGCTACTGGAGGTGGAAGTAATTGTTTACCAGGTCCAGACATCATTTTGGTAAGGTGATTGAAACTCAAGATAGTAACAAGGATGCACAATCAATACCAAAGCTTTGTATTTTAAACTCTTATTTAGACCTAATCTAACATCTCTGCTTTAAGACTATACTTTTTAAAAAGCTACTCTAGTTGATACTCTGCTAAATAATTTTTCGTTTCCTTAATTTAAAAATGGTTTGTCATTTTGATGAGCTCACTAGAACGAAGCCTATGTATACATATAAAAAACATATGTGTACCATGCATTTGAGACCAAAGATTCCAATAGTCCTTTTGTCCCCTACATGCATGTCACTTTATTTTAAACTCCTTAAAATCAGTAAAAGACTTACTCCCTCTATTATAGCTTTTAATCATGGGCTCTAGTAAATATTAATAGAATCCAAAGCCAAGTAGAGGAAGTAGAATACATAACTATAGCATTCTATAAAACTCCATTCTATCAGTTCCATATTGAAGCTGAGCACCTACATCGCATTGTATGAGATTATTAAGTTTTCCAGATAGAAAAGACATTATTAAGTGCTTTCACTCATTTACTGCGTTGAATAAATCTTGTATGGATGCTGTGTAACTGTCACAGAAGCACTTGTAATGTTGCCACTCAGAGTCCAAGGATGCTCTAATACATAAAGCTCTGAAAAATCTTGATAAAAGCCAACATAAAAGCTTGAGGATCACTTCAGTTTTTCTAGGTTGAAACTGCATTCCCATGCTCTCAGCGACAGAAACAGCATACAAGATTTCCCAAAGCATTCTGGCTAGCCAATCTTCAAAATCATTCTCTGCTATGTGAGTTTCAGCATTTGAAGCATCTGAGGCTCCTGAATCTGTATTAAACATGTATAGGGGATTTTACTTTTAACTAAGCTTATTCTGGTTCAGAGGAAAATCACACAGTTCTGAAAGACCACAGTCCATTACCACATTAGCTGTGTGCCCAGAGTAGAGCTGATTTAGTTGTTTCCAAAATTAATCTACTTCACACAAACACCAAAACTACCCCTGTGGACCATACTAAGAAGCAAGTGGAGACTTATTTCCCAGCTGCACTATTTATTCCAAACAGAAATGCTAATATAGTCAAAAGCATCTGAGGTTTTTATTATTAATACCAAAACTTACTCAACTTAGTTGACTATTTCAATCACTTGATTCATATTCAGTCTTGGTCCATGGGGAGAAACTGCATTTCATTCATTAGGAAAAAAAAAAAAAATCCAAAAAAACCAAAACACAAAAACAAGTGCAGAACTACTGAGGCAGATAAAAAGGGAAGCATTAACAATTAAGACTCCCCAGAATCATCACTCTGTAAGCATTCAGATTCTAAATATTCATAATGTATTAAACAATGTATTAAATCAATCTGTGTTTCTGTACTTTTGATTTAATAAGTGCAGTCCAGGTAATCTGAAGTAGCAATTCTGTAAGGCTGAGCACTGGACATCAACATTTCTCTCTCTGTGCACGCACGTGTTTTCCTTACCAGTAAGAGATTGAACCATTCCTCAGCACGAGAAGTTACTGCTTTCCAGTTACTGTTCAGGAGTGTGAGTTTATCATCCACTAGACTTTCCTCTCCTTTCACAACTGTCTTCAAATTCTCTCCTAAATCACTGATGCTTTTAAGATGGGCCTGGCGTTTCTCAATCTCCTTGCGTGTGGCCTAAATGCACAGGATAAAAAAAAAAAGCCCAGGAAATTAAAGATTTTCCACACAAAGAGCATCAAATATTAAAACAGACAGTATTCATACTAGAGCACACAATCTTGCTTCCTAAAGAAAGGGAGAATGTTTTGTCAAAAGCATAAAGTTCCTCTTTAGCTGTTTCAAAATTGTAAATGCTCTTCATATTCTGACAATTGGTTTCCATAATAGTTTCTTTTGAAAATGTGTGAAATATATCTCATTACAATGTTCATAATACAATTTTATTACTTAATTATTGAAGCATTATTGAGATATTTTAAGCTAACTTTCATATCAGAAAATGGTACAGTTATCAAATAATACATAAACCTTACATAGTAAAAGGGGCAATAATAAAGCATCTTAAGTCTTAGAGAACTCCACTAAAAAGAAATAAGAAATATTAAAATTTTCATTTAATATTTTCAATGCAACCTTTTTCTGGAAAAATCCTGTAGTTCTTTCCTGCTAGCTTTCTTGTTTCCTAACTGTAGAAAATGTATCTTTTCATTCCATTCACTCATAATTTCACTCTGTGAACTCAAATACTAAAATAAGGTGTTACCCATAGCTCCTCTGATCTTGAATGACCAGAATAGATGGGCAGTACTAGAAGATTAGATTTCCAGCATCTCCATCACCTGTTATCTTTTATAAATAGTTTAAAATTGTATGTGTAGTCACATAATTTACTCATTATTCATGTCCCTATACTTGCTGGAGCATACAAGAAGTCTAGCAATAGGAGCAAACTCTAACATTTTTAAGTGACATAAAAAAAGAGGAATTTAATACTAAATACCGAGATATCACAGTGCAGAGTATAACAACTTTGCTGAATCACAAATGTAGAATCACAAATTCACTATCTTAATATCATCTTCATGGGAAAAAAATATCTGATTTGCTAGTCAGCTGATGGCAATGAACAAGGTGTGTATGATTACTGCTAATAAAGTTTCAACTAGAAATCAAACAGTCCAAACTGAGCACTACCAGGTTTAAGGAGGGAAAAAGAAAGAACCACTAATATCTAAAGACATTTCTCACAGATAAATGCACTAAAAAAGGAACCACTTTCAATCAAGCTTCAAACACAATTCTTCCAAGCCCAGATCAACAAGAGTGGGACTACACCTTTACCACCTTTACTTCTTTTTACTAGAATACAATTTTAACAGGTGCTTCAGCTTGGCCTTAAGTTATGCTTAAAGCACTAGCTCACTTCCCACACTTAAAAGAATTAATGATATCACATTACAAAGTTATTTCATAGAAAAAGCCTGATATTTATGTAAATAAGATGAATTTTCCACTAAGTAATCTATTTTCTCAAATGAAGAGGAATTGTAATTGAACCAAGATACAATTAATGCAAATGATTAACTATAATAGCAGGTTGAACTGCTGATGCTTTTTCGAGCTAGCCAGCTTCTGACAAAATGCAGAGTATAATATTTTAATTTTTCTGGTCATTAACATACAGAGATTAAAAAAATTGAATAACAAAAAATGACAGGAAAAATTCTGCATGCTTCCACACTTCTTTTAAGTTATGGATTAAGGAATCTTTCTAATTTGAATATCCCTAAAATAAATTAGGTGGTCCAGCTCTCATGGGAAGTATAACAAAATTAATCAGAAGCTGATATTATGGCTTCCCCAGTGTCTGATTATACATATTATTTGTTTATTTACAGCACATCTTTTATTTTTATTGTGTTCTGGCCACTGACTGTGAATCAGTTATCACAGTTTTCAAATAATTTTCTTTTAGTCAATTTACTGACAGGAAATATGTTGCTAATGTAATTCTACTTACCTCAAGTCACCATTATACTGACTGGTATTTTATGCTGTGCTAAAATATTAAAGCACTGCCAGACTCATACTGCTGATAGCAGAGTGTGATACAGAACTTTTCCTAGTAACACCATCTGTCATTTCCTTTTTGAGAACATGGTTTCCTGGCAATCTAACTCTTATCAGGCCAGTTCCTGATTAAAAAACAAATCAGCCCTGCAATGGTTAATGTCTTCAGTGACAAATATGTTCACTAAATCAGACTTCAAATTATAAACAGAATTCTAATATACAATGTTTAATGACTGTGCTTCTACCATGTGCCATTTTTCTTATCTACTATAACAGAACTGAATTCAAATTGAGAGATTTAGCTTGTCTCTCCTGAGTAAAAAGGCAGGATTTACAGCCTTCTATTTACCGCCCTTCTTGTTTCATATAAGTCCAACAGGTTTTTGTTCCATCCTTAGAAAAATTCTAGGCATGAGCAAATAACCACCACACTTCTCTTCTTCCCTTCATGTCTAGAGTTATGTTCATTAACATAATTTCCCACGCAAGGTGGACATTCCTTCTTCTTTTCTAGGAGCTAACACCTTAAAGACAATGCTCACATGCATGCTTTTTTAATTTTATTTTAAACTTAATCATTATTTTTTAAACCCTCTAAGTTATCTTCCCTTTTGATAAGTCTTGGGGATTTAAAATTAATTAGAAATAAGTGAAATAATAATTATTAGTACCAGCATCATACCTATTTTTAAAGTCCTCACAAAACTTTTACATTGTCCAGGATAATAGGCAGCAATTCCGGCCTCTCAGTATGCAGGTACTTAATGAAAAAGTACATTCACTTCACACTCTTTCTGCAAATTCTTATGTTATGATGGCTATGATCTGTCACCTACACTATCTGTTGAATTGCTTATGATTAAAAATCATCATTCTGAACATAGGTACATATTTCCTAATGAGGATTTTCCTAAAGGAATTACAACAGCTACTCAATCAGTGCATATGTGCAAGAGGCAGCTGCTCTCAATCAAATTAATCTGCTTATTCTTACATTAATGCACTGAAACTGAAGGAGAAGAGTTGAGATACTATATGAGGTTGAACTGCAATGAAGGCTCCAAATCGGATTTGAAGCCAAAACATCCATTTCACTTTTTTTCCTACAATACATATCAATTCCTTGTAAGAATTCACAATAATCACTGGCATTCTTTAAGATTAGTATGTAGAATGGTTCCTGCTTGATGTATTTTATCATGTTAACATTTCTTTTTCTAACTACCTCTTATTACCTTTTTGGATTGTCATGAGATAAAAATATGTTGTACTTTATGTAGCAAGTTTAAGATATAACGAGGACTTCCCACTGTGTAACTGCACTGATCATTAGACTTTAGGTTCTAATTATGCAAATTTCTAAAGCATTAATGTTCATATCTATCAATTAAATGATATTAAGGTCAAATCTTTCTATTTGAACTGCTGTGACACTATATTCATCTAGAATAACTTCTCTGAATATGCAAGCAGGAACACACGGTGTACATTTTTGCTTCAGTAGAACTATACTACATTGTTTAGCACCATTAAAGATGATTCTTACCTTCATGAGTGGATCAAGTAACTGGTAGGCTAGTTGTAGGGCATTACAACCAAATTATTGTCTAACTAATCTCTTAAAAATATGACACTTGTCCAATATTATGGGTGTGATAATCATAATATGAATCAAAAATCATGAAAGGCACTGCACAGAGTTTATTAAGAGAGAACATGAGACAACAGCAGGAGTCTGGGGGGTCGAGATTTTGGTTTCAAAATCAGAACAGTAATAATCAAAGTAAAAAAAGTAGTCTTTAAAAAAGTATTCCTGACAATTGCTAGAATGCATGGTGAAACTCATGAGATGCTGAAAGACACAAAATGCCTGTTAAAAAATTAAGGGGGTTTTGTTGGTGTTTAATTTTGAAACTATATAGAAACATTTATTCAAAGTGCTTCTGGAGACATGTAATTATTTGAAATTTCTAAGCTCTGGATAACACTGATCATAGTTTTCACTAAAGCACAGATTTTGAGATGTGTGTACAATGATAATTTGGTTTGCTTCTTAGTTCAGATATATTGGATATTCATTACATATGCGAAGTACAAACTAGATTAGCTAGTGTTGAATAATACTGTCCTAACATCATACCGAGATAAACATCTTGTTGGATTCTTGCATTCCCCAGTGATTCTGTAACATATTTATCTTAACTGCAGCACATGTAGTAATTCTGAGGAAAGCTTCAGTCTAGGCTTTGAGTTCTAACGTACAATCTAAGCTCAAGGCAATGTCTCCAAAATGAAAACTAATGAGCTGCAAAACAAAAAGGTTGAAAAAAACAAATACCTCACCCCATGCTTGTTATATTAATATGTAGAATGCAGAGTATTATGGTATCCTAAATCCTTCATTCACTGTAGCTGTTTTAATGTTTAACAATTTTCTAGTTATGAGAAGAATGGAACAAGAGATAAAAGGATCTCAATTTACATCAATCTTTACTTACATGGATACTCACGGAACAATTTCTAGATCTCTGAAAAAATAAAATCCTAACTTAAGTTTATCTCAGTGAAGATTACTGCAATAAGAAGCTGAACTGTGCTACTGATATATGAGGAGACAAGATGGTTAAAATGTTTCTGAGCAGTAACATTAAGCTGAGATAATGCCAAAATAATTGCAAAGTTCTACTTACAAAAACATTACAATTTTTGTTGTCTTTATTCATAAAGAAAAAAAATCTTTTTGTAATATGCATAAACTGAGATATATAAAGGTGTGCCATGAGTTACATTGTTACCTTGCCCCAGGCAATTTCGTCCTCTAAATTGCTGGGCATCCCCTGCACAGCTGATCTCTTTGTCAGTTCCGCATCTGTCGCTGCAAGCCATTCTGTCATAGCATTAATTTCTTTCCGCAGCTTCCGGGACAATTTCAAGCATTTCTCTAATTCTTGCTTTTTTTCTGTCACCTGCAGAAACAAAACATGCATTTCTTAACTCTTCAGTCAAAGAGATTTAATGTTTTTATACACCGTTTTCTATATGCCACTTTTCTTTAAAAGCTCAGCTTCCGATTTTACAAGCCAAGTTGCTTTTTTCACGCAGTTATGTCTTGCCTTAGCTGTCTCAATAGCTGTAATTTTGCATCTAGAATGCAAACACATGCAAGAAAAATATATGCATGAAGACACATTGTGTTTGAACTAGCAGCAGGAGTCTGCAAACTTCCTCCTCCTCCATTTTGAAGCTACCCAGAGCAAAAAATGTGAGCAACTGAATTAACAGGCTTTCCTTAAGACACAAATACATGCCAAAGCCCCTCAAAGAATAAATTTTCATATAGGTTTCTATATAGTTATATTGAATCCTCAACTTTTTTTCACATAAAGCTACACTTCGTAGAAGAAAAAATATCTCTGGCAAAGAAACTGCAAAATCTTGGAACACAAAAGTCACTGAACTATGTCAAACTAAGGCAGCACAGTTAACTTTATGCTTTTAATTGGATGAAGGTTTTAGACATGAAGTACTATGAACAATCTCTCTGTTAAGAACTTGCAGAATTCCTTGCAATGAACTTAGATTACATTCACAGACTTACACTGCATTTTGGCATAACCTGGGGGAATAGGTATAATACAGTGTTCCCTGACCATATTCAGGAAGAGAAAGAACGTTTCACATACTTAGCAGAGAAGGCAGAAGAGCAAATTAAGACACCTTATATGAGAACCTACTCCACAGTAGAAACAAGGCAACTAGCTGAATATGGAATTTAGTAAATTACTTAGTGTCTAAGTTTAAAAAAGCCTGATCAAAGATGGTGGATTAAAAGTGTTCCACAGGTCACTAATATTTAAAAGAAATTAAGTAGGAATGTAGACATAAATTTTTATTTAAGCATTTTCAAATTGAAAAAACAAAAGTCTATGCTAGTATCCTGTACCAAAAATTAGTAGCACTAACTACTAAAACTGTTTTAGGCTTTGACAGTATTTTAAGTGCAAATAGTGGAACAATGATCAAATTAGCTGTACTGCCAAGGAGAGTCTGAGGTTTTGAAATGTAAGATGACTGTTAGCAAAGGTACCTGGCCTTTTCTATGTCTGATTAAACAGATCAGATTTGTCCAGAGAATAAGCAATTAAGTGTTCCTGATGGTATATTACCTCTCTGTAGAAGCTTACCACTAAAATCTCAGAACATTTCTTCTACACTGAATATGTTTTGTGTGCCTTAATGTAAGCCAAATTTATTTACTAAGACCTCAGAACCCACATTCAGGATAAGAGGTAAATGCTAGTGAAGGACCATGAAATACATGCTCTTTGTATTTCCAGCCACACACAGAGACATGAATTCAGACAAGTTTTCATCACTTCTACTGATGAGTATTAATAATCATTATAAATATTTGCAGGTTCTCAGCAGCAATAAAATGCAAAGTGTACTACTACCTGGAGTTTAATTGTCTGTGTAAGAGTTCCAAATACCCAGTATACTACAAAATTAAGGTACCGATTTATGCCCAAACACAGAAGGAATATTTGTACTGTGATATACATATCTAAGTGCTGTATATAACACCAATAATACTATGGTATTTCAATATACATGCTTTATATACAGAGGTTACCTATTAATCATTTTCTGCTTGTACTTCAAAAGTAAAGATGCATTCTACAGAAATACAGGAAACAGTGCCCTCTAAAGGCCTTCTGCATCACAGAGATCCATAGTTTCTCTATGTTAGCTATACTAAATAATTAACTCACAAAGACTCTTGAATAAATAAAAGCAAAAGGTGTAAATTAGGTATTTGAAGGCAAAAAAGGGTATTTTCTAGACTTCTATTCTTACAGCCAAAGATGTCTCTGCAGCAGTGGGATGCGAGGATAGATTTGATCTTGGAAGTATAGCCCCTATGCTTGCAATGTCCTTAGGAAAGCAGCATTGTTACTGCCATCTCCTTTTACATTTCAGATGAATTACCATAGAGAGATTTGCCACAAATATGCTACAAATCCTACCTCATAGTCACTCACAACTAACTGCAGGCAACACACTCTATAGATAGTGCAGACGTTGCATAAACAGCTTTTCAGGATTGACATTCAATCTTTCTTCAGTCCCAGTCCTGTTAATATTGATTAGTATTCTGTCTTTCCTACTGTCCATTTAGTAGACTTTTAGGAAGAAGTGGGCAAACAACATTTCACACAAACAATGACAGTACTCAGGAAGTTAAGATTACACAAGGTTAGTTAGTGTTTTCCTCTCCTAAGTGTTTTGAAACAAGTGACTGAGGCATTGAAACAAAACACAACCTCTGTAGAAAAATAATTAATTAGTAGAAAAATAGAATTTAAAAACGATATGTATAATTTTAAATTGCAAAAATGTAATTTCACATTTTTCAAAGTTTTTTTCTCAAAAGTAATTTTTTCAGTTTATTCTGCCTCAGTTCTTCCTATTCCACTGTTTAATGGCCTTGAAAGAAACCAATAAAACCCACCATTTACTTACCACACCAAGATTATTCTTCATTTTTCCAGTTAAAAAGAGGGTATATTTTTTTATTAAAAGCACAGAGCTTACCTTTGCACCCAATTCATTATACTGCAACTTCAAAGCTGTAAGCCTTTCATCCAGTTCTTTTGGGTTCTCTGTCTGCTGCTTTTGAACAATCTGCCTGCCAGTTTTTATCACTGTTTCTACTTCAGACTTCACCTCGCTCAGGCTTTTATATAGTTTCTAGTCAAACAGAAACATGGAAGTGAAAATCATCATTAAGAAAGTAAAACAGAGAAGACTAATGAAGATATTATAAAGACAGACTAGAATTCTTTACATTGTTTTGTGTGTAAACAATTGAGTATGACTCTGTGCACCTTCCACTCTCATTTGCAAAATAAAGGATTTGAAATATATGGCATGTGACATGAGGACAGAGAAAACTTGCCCTGAGCATGAGCCTGAATTTTAAAAACAGTTTTTGTCATGAAAAATAGTGGTAGAAATGTCATAAATGAGAATGTACATGCCATCATTAGTTGCTTTAAGAGATGAAAAAATGATTGTTTTAACACTGATTTAGATAAGGTCATATTTAAAACAGCAACAGATGTCTTCTGTCAATTCAAGCAGTTTGTTTGATGTATCAAAACTACAAATAGGCATTAAACTTAACAAAAAAGCTGACAGATTTTCATGCTACTGAATTAAGAGACTGGTATGATAGAGGATTTCCTCTAAATTTAAAAAGAGTAATACTGTTCAAATAACTGAATAATTAAAAACCTCATTCTGCATTCTTGTGTACTATTTCAATGATGAAGCAAAAAATAAAGCTGTTCAGTAAGTGATAGCATGCAAACAATCTATAAACACAATAAATTTCCCTAATATTTCAAATAATTTATACTAAAAAACGAAAAAGCATTCTTTGTATACAAATGCAGAAAGCAAATATCATCTAAACATATGCCTTGGTAACTCAATTCATTTAACAGCTCAAGCAATTTGACATTTAATATAAATGCAAAATTAACATTCATGTAAGTAGAGCAGGAACTTAATTTATTTTGGATTTTAATCTCAGGATAAATTCTGCCATAGCTTGAAAATTCCACTGAACTACACAACAGAAAAAGAATCCACAGATACACAGTTTTCATTATCACGCAGGTATGTGTGAATGGCAAACATGAAACTGCTGAAAAGCTTTAATGTTGAGACATCTACCATAATTCTGAATTCCAGCATTGTGGCATCTTGCACTGGAAAATAATCTTACTGTCCTGCATATCTAGACAGAACTGCAAAATAAATTAGACTGCATTTTTTAAATCTGCTATTTTAAAACAGTTTCCATACGTAACAGTATATCTTCTTCAGTCTTCTAGTATGACTGTAAACTAAAGACAAGTTTTTTTTTTAAACACATGCAACAACAAAATTAAAAATTAAAAAATAAAGCACATTTTCTCCATAATCTAATGCTGACAAGTCACCAAGCCAATTCTTAACATGGCTATGATTTTCCTAGAGGTGGTATGTATGTGGCACGACTTCTTTAAAAGTGCTTAACACGATAACTGCACTACAAAAAGCAAAACCCAGACAAAGAAAAGGATTTGTCCTGATATTTGCTGTTAAAATCTCATATTCCCATTTTATTATCAAGCACAACATAGTAATCTTTATCTTATTTCCTCTTCAGTTAAAGGGATTTCAGATTAGAGGGAGTGGAAAGATTTTCCTCTTTTTTTTAGGACACAGAGAAGTTATTTTTTACTCTTGAACTGTAAGAAAGTCAAAGCATGCCATCTCCTGGAAGCTGTAATCTATGGGTTTTCTGCATGTTTTAAATTTATGGTTAGAATATAATTGTGTACTGCAATATTACAGAAGACGACAATAACATACAGAAGGGAAGAATTTACTGTAGGACTGTAAAATTATTTCATGGTGTTATTATATTCTTGGAAAATTTGCAATTGAATACAACTTCAATGCCCTTCTAACCTCATGCGCAGACAAGAGAAATGGGACATGGATCAACCCCTCCTTTACTCTGCTTTCCTTGAAAAAAATTGAACTAAAAACATTCCTATAGCTTTCATACTGTAACATTCCTATTAAATATTTCTTAGAATAATTTCTAATATCTCCTCCAAAAATACTTATATTGTCATTGAAACTACTTTAAATACTGAATGCAGAATAGGCAGGAACAAGCATGAAACACATAGACAGCATCTTTAAATATTCACCATGCAATGATCCAGCAGGGACTGTACTACTTCCTGCTCAACACTCTTTGTCTCCAACTTGGGCACCTGCAATTTCACTTCATCCAAAATTCTTTTACATTCTTGTAAGCGCTGTTCAAAGTTTGCTGGCTTTTGAAATAAACGAAACTTCATGGAGACATCCTGCAGCTTTTTCTGAAAAGTAGGAACAGATGAGTAGTAAATGTCAAATCAACACTAAAGACAAGACTTTTTTCAGAGTACTTTGAATCCATTATCAGCCAGCAGTTCTTATTTGAAGAATTCAAAACTCTGGGGGAAAATACCAGTAGCAGCAAATCTTGGGCTTCACAGGAGGAGAAAAAAAAATCTTGTATCTGATTCAGTGACAGAAGATTCCACCCTCACTCGAAAAAAGAGAAAGTTTTCAATATTTTTCCAATCTGCAAAATGTTGGGGTGTGAAGTGAGAATGGAGGCTTAATGGTTTTAGTGTAACACATTCACATTCCAGAGTGGATTCCTATGAACTCAATTGTGTTGCTGTTTCTTGGTATGAAGAGTTCCTTACAGTTCCTCTAGAAACCCAAATTACATGGCACGACCATAAGTAGCACGGCAAAAAATTCTGAGATTTAGAATGTAAAATTGATTTAAATTTCAATTTTAAAAAGCATAACCTAGAGTAAAAAGTAAGTAATTTGAAGGCAGAAAAATCTACAAGTATGGCTTCTAATTTCACAATTTTCACAATTTATTATCTTGATGCATTAATTATATTGCTTGCTCACATGAACCCTACCTCAGGGGGAGGGAAAACAATTAAAACTACAGCAAAGAAAGGGGAAGTTAATTATCTAATTGAATAAGAACTAATTTATCTGTAGAAGTACAGCTGATGAAGTTGCCAAACCACTGTCCATCATAATTGAAAGGTCATGGCAGACTGGTGAAGTTCCCACTGACTGGAGAAAGGGGAACATAATCCCCATATTTAAAAAGGGAAAGAA
>VZTY01034090.1:0-10724 GCA_013400935.1 Turnix velox
GGTCCCTCCCAACCCAAACTTTCTGTGATTCTATTTTGCTCTTCAGCCACTGCTGTTGGTGGTGAAGAAAATGTGATGCTAAATGAATGCCATAACATGTTTGGGTTCAGGCCACTGAGCTTCTCTCCCCTCTCCACACATGGGAATGAGAGATGTGTCAGCCTGGGGATAGAGTAGCAGCTCCCAAAGGCAGCAGTGAAAAGCAATCTGTGGCTGCATGGGCCATCTGTGTGAAGGAGCACTCAAAAAGGTAACTGGGAAAGTATGATAATCCACAACTGAGCTTCAAAGAAACACAAAAGCATCCTGCTGAGCTGTGGGCAGTGTGTGATTTGAGGATTTGAGGGCACTCTGACTATGGTTTTTTAGTGGTGGCAAGTGGTTAGGAAGTGGGATAATGACTTTGTATCTCTTGACCAGGGTCCACTTTTAGTCATAGAATCACAGAATGTGTTGAGTTAGAAGATACCTTCAGAGGCCATCTACTGCCACTCCCTGTAGTGAACAGGGACATCCTGCACTAGGTCAGGTTGCTCAGAGCCTCAGCAAGCCTGGCTTTGGATGTCTCCAGGAACTGATGGAGCCTCCACCACCTCTCTGGGCAACCTCGACCAGTGTCTCCCCACTCTTCAAGGGGAAAAATTTCTTCCTCATGTCTCATCTAACCCTGCCCTGCTCTAGTTTCAAGCCATTACCCCTTGTCCTATCAATTCCACTGAGTTATTATAGGATTTGGGTTTTCAACTATTAGAATTTTGATATCTCTTTGCAGCTATAAATGATCCCTGTATTAGGCCAGTCCTAGATGATAATGATGGAAAATTTGTGTAGAAGAGGGTGTTGAAGAAGAGCATTTTCCTTGAGGCATCTGGTGAAAAATACAAAGATGTTACAAAAAGGTGTTTTCTGCCCTTTGCTGAGATTGTTAATGAGAGTATAATTAAAATAGTATAATCAAAATTATTTCAAAACATAAACCTGCATTATATTGAATCAGTTTACATGTCCATAAAGATCTATTTTTTTTTTTTAGGACACATGAAATGCATCCTTTCGTTAGGCTTGAGGCTTAATGATAATTACACAACTGAACATGGAATAATTCTATAAAAGTGGCTTGTTTAGATCTGAGGGTGATAGTATTGATTCTACAAACACACTGAGCAATCCTGTTGCTATTTTTAACGCCCTGCCTCAGCTAAAAAAAGGAAAAATATCAGAAGATGCAGAAAACACAAAGAGGAAGTACTGCGGAGTGAGCCCCGGGGGATTGCTCAGAGAGGAAATGAGTCAGGCAGTTGCTAAGAACAGGCAGTTGCCTGTTGACACAGGAATTCAAAGAGTTAAAGGGATGTTGTGTGAAATTCCTGATCAGGATTTTCTGAGCATAGTGTGGATGGCAGGAGGACATTAATAGAATAAACACCTGTGGATCAAACCCCTGGGGTTTGCCCTGAGCTGGCAGAGCTGAAGCTCAGCCACCAGCATGGGCTGGAGGACCTCAGGGACAGGGAACTGCTGGAGAGAGTCCAGCACAGAGCCATGAATATGATGAAGGGATTGGAGCATCTCCCTTGTGAGGAGAGGCTGAGGGAGCTGGGGCTCTTGAGCTTGGAGGAGACTGAGGGGTTTGACCTCATTCATGTCTATAGATATGGAAAGGGTGAGTGTCAGGAGGATGGAGCCAGGCTCTTCTCACCCAATGATAGGACAAGGGGCAATGGGTGCAAACTGGAACACAGGAGGTTCCACAGAAATAAAAGAAAAAACTTAGTCAGGGTGAGGGTGAGAGAAGAGTGTCCCAGGCTGCCCAGAGAGGGTGTGGGGTCTCCTTCTCTGGAGACATTCAAACCCCATCTGGACACCTTCCTGTGTGATCTGGATGTTCCTGCTGTGGCAGGGGAATTGGACTAGATGATCTCTTGAGGTCCCTTTCAATATTCTGCAATTCTGTGAGTCAGAAGCCACAGGATGAACCCGTGGCTCCCTTTACCACACTGGCCACATGGGCACTGTTGTGACCATGTTCTGGACACTGTGGGCAGGGAAGAAAGCCCTCTGGCCACCAGAACATCAGCCCTCCCACTGGCCACCTCCTGAGCCCTTTCCTCTGTGTGATGGTGAGGCTGGGTTAAGATCTTAGTTGGAGAACATCCAACCCCTCTGGGCTTCAGCCATCCTACTACAGCCTTCTTTCTCTCCCTTTGCAGGCCACTTGCCACCCCGGTCTGGAGCATCTTCTGGTGGGAAAGGCCAGCCAGATCAGCGTGTGAGATGGGGAGCTGATGGGACCTGCTATGAGAGCTTGCATGTTTGACACCCACCATCTGTACAGGAGGTGCACCAAAACCACCATCTTCACAGCACACCTCAGAGCAACGTTCCCATCCACCCGCCTCGACTTCTGCAAGGACTGTTTTTCCTTTCTCAGCAGAGGAGTGTGGTTAACAAGCCGTAATGGTGAGAAAACAAAAGCTCTCCCTCCCCCTCACATCCAACACCCTTCATTAACCAGCAAAAGACACTTTTTTCTAGTGAGCAAGAAAGTAAAATGAATCCTGGCATGGCTGGGTAATAAAATAAAATCTAATCATAAATCTTAGCCTATAAAACATGTTACAGAGAAGGGCCATTGCCTTGTAACATCTCAGTCTGCTCTGGGGGAGCTGAGGGCTGATGTGACAGTGTGCTGTCCCCTGAGTTGGTAATGCCCCCACCCCAAATTTTGGATCCCTGCCTGCACAGCCAGGTCTGGTGTAAGCAGAGTGAGAAATGCCTGTCCTTTTAGGTGAGACATGAATCTCACTCAATTAAGTGTAACTGCAAAACTCCTACAGGGTTTTTTTCCTTTTGTGGAGTGAAATTGTTCTTCTAACTTTAAGAAATTCCCAAGCCAGAGGGAATGAGAAAAGCAGCCATGATGGGACAGGCTGAATCCAGACTGTGGAAAAAAAAAATCTGGGGAATGATGCTTAGCTTGTGGGAGTTTCTGTGGCATCTGGATTTTCCCAGCAGGATATTTCAGATAGCTGAAGGGGGGTTCTGAATCCCCAGCTGGATGTAGGGGTTACAGTGAGAACCCTGCCCCTGGTGTGTGCTGTGCTCCCTTCCACATCCACAGCTATTGTGGGACAAAAAAATTTAGGAACAGCATCAGGAAGGCAGTTTGTGAACAGCAGTGATGAGAAACCCCTCCTCTACAGGGTTGATGAAGCAAATTGAATGGAAAGGGCAGGTAGAAAAGACCTGTTGCACATGAGAGGACACACAGAGAGGGAATCCGGGACATATTTCCATTGCAAATGGTCCAACATCAAATTCAGAGCTGGGGGAGGGAGGGTATTTTTGCTGTAAACCACAACCATCAGGCATGAAAAACTCAAGAGAAGAAGCAGCCCTCAGTAATTTGAAGGAATCATAGAAGCACAGGATGATTTGGGTTGGAAGTGACCTCAGAATACCCGGTGTCACCCCCTGCTCTGGGCAGGGACATCTCCCACCAGCCCAGGCTGCTCCAAGCCCCATCCAGCCTGGCCTTGAACTCCTCCAGGGATGGGACAGCCACAACTTCTTTGATTAGCCAGGGGTTTACCCCCCCCCCAGCAAATATTTTCATCTAAATCTCCCCTCTTTCAGTGTAAAACTCTCAACTCCTCAGACTGTTATGGAGGT
Organism: Turnix velox; assembly: GCA_013400935.1. Lineage (NCBI taxonomy): Eukaryota > Metazoa > Chordata > Aves > Charadriiformes > Turnicidae > Turnix > Turnix velox. The sequence goes on from VZTY01034090.1 coordinate 3,673, forward strand.
CCCCATCTTTCTGAACTCCTGCCTCAACATGTTCAGCCCAGATGAGACCATTTCTCCACCATATTTACATGCTTATCACTAAGATTTCACCAGGGCATGGAGGGATTTATAGTTTAACCTCCTAACAGATGGAAAGCCAAATCTCTGGTTTGTAATTTTGTGCAAGAGGACTCCGTCTTCCTGCCACAAATGACTTTAAAAAATATCTGAGCCAATCTTAATGGTTCTTACTTTCCTTTCAGGAGGTGCTTCTGGCCTGTAGGAGAATGGGAGTGGGAATTATTAATAGCTGGACAGTGCTTTTGTCATGTTATAGAATCATAGAATGGTTTGGGTTGGAAGGAACCTTCAAGATCATCTAGCTCCACACCCCCTGCCATGAGCAAGGATGCCTCCCACTGCACCAGGTTGCTCAGTGCCTCAAATTTATGTTTTCAGTTTTGATTCAGCACTGTGTCTGTGCCCAGGATTTGTTCAGGGGGAAGTTCTTCCCCACGAGGGTGGTGAGACACTGGTCCAGGTTGTCCAGAGAGGTGGTGGAGCCCCCAACAGTGCTTGGAGACATCCAAGGGAAGGCTTGCTAAGGCTCTGAGCAACCTCATCTAGTGCAGGATGTCCCTGTCACTGCAGGGGGTGGCACTAGATGGCTTGGAAGGTCCTTTCCAACTATGTGAAGGAGCTGGAGGTGAGGTGGAAGACTCAGTGATGCTTCAGGCCAGCTCTCCTGCCCTGTGTCTCAGCAGCTATCGCTCAACAGCCTTTTCAGCCTCCAGGGGCTGATACGTTAAGCAGCAACGCTTGTCTGGCAGGGACACAATCCGTGTCACCTCCCACATGTGTCAGCTTGGCACATGTCCCCTCCCTCGGGGCTGCGGGCAAGCTCTGAGCTCTGGCTGCTGCAAACCCCACGGAGATGAAGTCTCCTCATCCTTGGAGGTCAGCAGGGAGCCCGCAGTGAAACTCACTCCCTTCTCCTTCAGATTCTGCTCTTTTTTTTAACCCTGTTTTTTGAAAAACAAGCAGCTTCTTCCTCTGCTGCTTTTCCTCTCGCTTCACTGGCAGCCTTTGCAAGAGCCACCTGCTGTGTGCCCAGGGAAAGACCCATCGGCACCACTTGTGTGGGGCAACAGTGACATCCAGTGGTCCCCACTCAGCCCATGGTCTGCCAACACCTACAGCCACTGTGAGTCCTGTCTAGGTGTTGAGTAAACTGGGTCCTTGCTAAAGCCAGGGGATGTTACTTACTTCCTCCACACAGTCATCAAATTCAGTTCTATAAATTTCACTCAGTGTGAAGACCTTGCATACCCTGTCCTAACGTGACTCCATCTTTGGCAAGAACTCAAGGCAAGATATAAATGAAATTCCATGAGAAAATTTCCTCCTGTGTGTCACAAACACCTTCAGAAAGATGGATGTTGTAGGTGGCTTATCTGCAGAACCACTACAGCACATGGCTGGAGGAGTGGTCTAGTGGGAGGTGTCCCTGCCTATGGCAGGGGGTTGGAACTAGATCATCATCTTGAAGGTCCCTTCCAACCCAAACCATTCAATGACTCTGTGATTCTGTGACCTTCTACTCTTTGTTCTATCCTTTTGCTCTGCTCACCTAGCAGGAGGTTCTGCTGAACCCTTATTCTAACACCCTACTCTTCATTCTTCTCTAACCAAAGTTTAAAAGGCACAGAGTTCTGCAAGTAAAAAGTGTCTTGGGATGTATTTAATGAATTTTAATAATAAGAGACATTGCTTCTTATTCCTACCCAGCAGGCAGACACCTCATGTTGAGATTCCAGTGGGGAAACCTGAAGAAGTCAGAGCAAGTGGGGAATGTTCTCCCCATCCCAGCAAACTCCAAGGTCTGTGCCTGTTGGTTCCCAGGCCAAGCTCTGTGTGTGTCTAGCAACATCTCCTTCTCCTGGAGAGGTGGGGGAGCACTGAATGCCAAAGTGACACATGTGGGAGTTGACACAGATTGTGTCCCTGTCAACCACACAATATAGAATAGTTTGGGTTGGAAGGGACCTTAAAGATCATCGAGTTCCAACCCCCCTGCCATGGGCAGGGACACCTCCCACTACACCAGGTTGCTCAGTGCCTCATCCAGCCTGGCTTTAAACACCTCCAGAGGGGGCATCCACAACTTCTCTGGGCAAAATACCCCTCATGGATGGTGAGGGGTCATCAGATGATGGAGTAATTGCCTAAACAATAGTAAATTGTTGTGAGTTTTCTCAAACCTTATGAGCCCCTGGAGACTGAAAGGGATGCTGAGCACAGCTGGGGACACAGGAGAGCTGGCCTGAGGCATCACTGAGTCCTCCACCTCACCTCCATCTCCTTCACATAGAATCATAGAGTTGGAAGGGACTTTCCATGGCCATCTTTAGTGCCAGCCTCTGCAGTGACAGGGACATCCTGCTCATCCGAGGCAGGTAAATGCAATCAAGCAGTCTGCAGTGGTGAGGACTGCTGTGACAGAGGTGGGGGGTTTGATTTGAGCTTCTGTAGAGACTCTTCTGGCTCTGCCTGGGACTTCTGACCCTTCCTATATCCCAGAGAGAAGTGATAAATTAGGTTGTGCAGAGCTGGGTGTTTCAGAGCAGGCCAGGTGTCTTTAACTGCACCACATTGTGGAGGTTTCTACAGGTCATTTTAGGATCTGTCTTTTCATTTCACTCAAGTTTTGCTGCAAATCTACCCCTCAGTCTTTTAAACTCCCACCACAGCCACGTACATCTGCTTCATCTCTCCTTCTCTTCATGATTTAAATGTTCCACAAGGTGAGCCCAACATGTTTTTAACCACTCAAGCCATAAAGGTCCTGTTCCAAAGTCTCCTGACACCAAATTACTTTCAAAGCCATTTTCCTAATCCATAATTCCAGAGGAGCGGGAGGTGACCTGGCTAATAAAATCACTAATGAGGTTGACATTGTAATTAGTGTCCATCTCCATGCAGCAGTTGCTCTGGGGTTGGCAAGGCAGGGAGTGCAGCGAGGGTGTGTGATGTGCAGGTGGCACTTTGTCTCCTGGCAGGTCCAGGTTACTGGATCAATGAACCACTCACTGGGAGCTGCAGAGACATCCACAGGTCAGGCAGAAGGTTCTCTGCTTAATTTGCTGTGAGAAAGGTTGGTGAGGGCTGAGACTTGGGGACAATGCAATAGTGTGGTTGCCCCAGCCCTGGAAGGTTTCAAAGCCAGACTGGATGGGGCTTGGAGCAACGTGGGGTGGTGGGAAGTGTCCCTGCCCAGGGCAGGGGTGGAAATGGATGGTCTTTGAGGTCCCTCCCAACCCAAACCATTGTATGCTTCTATGATTTCTTCAAGTTATTCTGAGTTTGAAGGAGAAAGGTTGGTTAGAAAAGCTAAAGCAGAGGTGGAATTAAAGCTGGCCAGGGACATAAAGGGAAATAAAAACTTTTACAAATATATAAATGACAAGAGGAAGAGTAGGGAAGATGTGGGCCCTTTCCAAAAGGACACCAGAGAGCTGGTCACAGGGGATTTGGAGAAGGCTGAGGTACTCAATAACTTCTTTACCTCAGTCTTCACTGGCTTGGCTTCTGATTGCACAACTCAAGTCTTAAAAACTCAGGGGGGACCCCTGAGTAGGGGGACCTGAGGGGATCCTACAGAAAGGCAGGGGTAGGACTTTTGAATAAGATATGTGATGGGAGGACTAGAAATAACGGATGGAAATTGGAAGGGGGTAGATTCAGGCTAGATATAAAAAAGAAATTCTTTACTGTGAGGGTGGTGAGACACTGGAAGAGGTTGCCCAGAGAGGTTGTGGATGCCCCCTCAATCCCTGGAGGTGTTTAAGGCCAGGCTGGATGAGGCACTGAGCAACCTGGTGTAGTGGGAGGTGTCCCTGCCCATGGCAGGAATGTTGGAACTAGATGATCTTTAAGGTCCCTTCCAACCCAAACTATTCTGTGATTCACCCAGGAAGCTCCCATGAGAAGCAGTGTGCTGTATCCTCTGGCTGGGGGAGAGGAACAGTCCTAGGCTGGGGAACCCATGAGAACTTCAGAGATGGAGAAGGACCAACAATCTGGTCTTTACTGCCACAAAACAGATGCATTATTTACAGAAATGTCTTTTATGCAAAAATTCCAGGCTGCTNATTCATTCTGTGATTCTACTATAATGCATATTTTAGTTCAGGGCCCAGATTTTGATGGCCAGGTCTCTAGAGAAAGTTCAGTCCAACTGAAAGCTGAACATTCTGTAAATAACCTGTCCTGGTGCATAAAGCAGGAGTGAGTTGAGCTGAAAAGGGAGCCTTTTACTTCCAAATTATTCAAGATCTCTAGAGGATGGCAACCATGAAGGCCAGAAACTGTAAGCAGCTGTCAAAGGCACAAGTAGGTGAATATTTTTGTTTTCTTCTACAATAAAAACGACTAGTTGAAAAACATCCTGAAGAGTCAGCCACACACCCACATTCTTCCTCCAAAGAACTGAAGATTCCCAGCTCGCAGGCTCTGAGATGTAATTACAGTATGAGGAGATTTGGGAGAGCTGAAAAGTCACCATAGCAACCTCCTGGCATAAAAAATCTTTTGCACATCCAAAGTCAAGAAAAATTCCTTTTTATTTGAGAGGCCCCAGTGAGTCTGAACGTGTTCTGTCTTCATTTTCTGCTGCTCTTCATTGCATTGTATTCCCATTATCTCAGGGGTTTGGTTTTGTTCTGAGTTACTAAGAATCTCTTCAAACTTCCCAGGAAGGTTTTGACCAGAAATGGATGGTTATTAGATCAGGCCTTGCTTTGTGATGTAGCATTAAAGGGGAGAAGAGAAGGCTCAGGGGGTACCTCAGAGTGACTTCTCAATACCTGAAGGGGGCTACAGAAAGGCTGGGGTAGGACTTTTGAAGAGGGTCCAGAATGGTAGGACTAGGAATAATGGATGTAAAATGGAAGGAGAAAATTCAGGCTGGATATAAGAAAGAAATTATTTACAGTGAGGGTGGTGAGACGCTGGAAGAGGTTGCCCAGAGAGGCTGTGGATGCCCCCTCCATCCCTGGAGGTGTTTAAGGCCAGGCTGGATGAGGCACTGAGCAACCTGGTGTAGTGAGAGGTGTCCCTGCCTATGGTAGGGGGATTGGAACTAGATGATCTTGATTCTAAAAATTAAAACCAGCAAACTAAACTGAAAAATCAGGGATATGGGGAGAAGATGGAGGAAGATGACAGCTAGACCATCTCAATAGCTTCTCTGGGGTTGTAGTAAAAACTCCTTCCATACCATGATGTTGTGATACTGGTTTAAAAAGATGACAGCAATAAAAATGTGATGTCCACCCTTGAAAAATCCTGTTCAGTCCCATGCAAATATAAATCCTGCCTGATCCCAGGTCTCCATGCAAGAGTTTATGGGAATGCTAGAAACCATGCAGCAAGGATTTGACAAGATATAGAAACACAGAAACATAGAATGGTTTGGGCATAGAAACATAGAATGCCATGGGCAGGGACACCTCCCACTACACCAGGTTGCTCAGTGCCTCATCCAGCCTGGCCTTAAACACCTCCAGAGATTGAGGAGGCGTCCACAGCCTCTCTGGGCAACCTCTTCCAGTGTCTCACCACCCTCACAGCAAAGAATTTCTTTCTTATCTCCAGCAAGCTTAGCAATTTCCATGTATCTACTCTGGCCATATGAGAAAGACACCAAAACCTGCTGGCTGAGGGTTTTAGTCTCTTTTTCTTATGTGAGACCCATGCTGATGTACAGGGAGAAGAAATGGCATGAGAGGAGTTCCTGAGATAGAATTATAGAATGGTTTGGGTTGGAAGGGAGCTTCAAGATCATTGAGTTCCACCCCCCCTTCAAAGTCTTTCTCTAGAATAGAAATACTTCATTTTTTTTTAACTTAGTGATGAGTGATGAATATCTCATAGGAGAGGAAAAGGATCCTGGTTGATATTCCCATTCTAGTGCTCTGTACTGCAAAGATAGGACAGAGAAAATGACAACTGGGAGAAAATGACAACTGATGTTCTTTAGTGCAGTCATTTTTGGATCAGAAATAAGGGGAACACTTCAGTTATTTCTTTCTAATTTGTGTTTTATAATACTCCAGGCTCTGGACTTTGCTCTGGTCAAAACTTAACACAACCCTGTGACGTGCCCTGGGCTGGGAGCATAATGATTAGTTTCTTAAATGTTATTGCAAAAGTCAACAAATCATTTGTTGGTGTGACAGGAGAAGGTTGGCAGCAGAGATCTTGTTGTCACAACAGCTTTTCCAGGACTGAAGAAATGTGGTTTCAGAAGAGAAATAATTTGCTCTTCACCCACTGAGAACATTGCAGCATCCCATCCCATTTTCTCTTCACTGGATTTGTGGGATCTGACAGAAGAACCAGTGTGGAAGTGACCAAAATCAGCCCTGATTTCTGTGTGATGCAGGGAGGTGAGTTTTTTGAGCAGCACCTTTTAATGACTTGAATGTTTTCAGGTGAAAACATGAATTGCCTGAAATATATAAGGAGTCCTTTTCAGGCTGGGAGCAGAATGATTTGTTCCTTAAATGCTGTTGCAAAAGTCAGCATATCATTGCTGAATAAAGAAATAATAATAAAGAAAATAATAAAGAATAGGGAATAATAAAGAAAAGGTTGGGAGGAAATATTTGTAGGAACAGCGATGAATGAAAAAACAGATGAAATTTCCTAACCTTGTGAGTTTTGCAAAGTGCAGCTTTAAAAGGAAATCAGGAGAGTTGTTATTAGATCAGGTTTTATTTAATTTTTTTTTAATGTTTATTTTACATGTTTGGACACAAAGGGACAATTTCTATGCTGCAGATGGTCAGAGTGTAGCAGCTCTTGGTGGTGAGCACCAGGCAGGAGTTGCTTCTGATGTGAAGCCAGTAGAATGGACCCCAAACACCCAGATCTTGCAGGATCTGGCCCTTCCCTTATGGCCTCTTTATATACAACATTACTAGTTGAAGATTTAGTCCAGAGTGATCCTAAATCAAGAACAACCACATCTTTGATGCTGAATGATGCAAGTGATTTTGCCCCTCTACTTG